>JABTXL010010235.1:15316928-15396928 GCA_025134845.1 Neodon shergylaensis
CTCTCTCTCTCTCTCTCTCTCTCTCTCTCTCTCTCTCTCTCTCTCTCTCTCGTCATTCTATAAGTTCTGTTACTCTAGAGAATCCAGTGGTGGTTGCCTTTCTAAATATTTCTTAAGATCTTTTGGCATGACTTGTCTAACAAAGACGACTTCTGTCATCATTTTTATAGTCTGAAGATCTTGGTAATATCTCTCGACAACCTTAGCAACTGAATGAGTAGAAAAAAATTTATCAGCTATAAAAACAAATAACTACAGATAAATCATTAAATTCTTTAAACTCATAGTCATACATATTTCATATTTCAGTATTATAAAACAAAATAGTTAATTTCATATGTACTGTGGTTCAACTTCATAAGAAAGTAGGGAGCTATTATTATGTAAAACTCTTTAATTCGGGCGGTCTCAACAGCATACCTCAATGCACGCAAGCAGCTGGAGATACACTTGTATGTTAAATTTTCTGGGAAGGGAATCCCATTTTAACAAGTCAAGCAGGGGCTGCTTGAAAGATAGCTCAGTAGTTAACAGCACTGATTGCTCTTCCAGAGGACTCGAATTTGATTCAGAGTACCCATATGGGGCTTACAATCATCTGTAATTCTGATTCCAGGGGACCTGAGGCCCTGTTTGTGCATCAGTGGGTGCTACACACAGTGCTACACAGGCATACGTGTAGGCAAACACCCATACACATAAAATAAAGTAAATAAATCTTTTTAAAATGTCAAGGGAGGATTCTTCACAGCAAGTGAGCAAAATGGTGTTATTTGAATGTAGAATCACAAATGCAGGAACACAGGAGAACAAGTCAGGTCTCCTGTGCATTTAATACTGGCAGTTTAAAGATAACTGCAAGGTGCAGAGGGAAAAGAAAGTCAGAGAGGAATGGAGAAAGAACAATGGTGAAAGGGACAGATGGAAGAGGAGGTCAGAAAGAAAGCAAGAGAAAGGGAGAAAGGAAATCATGGCCCATTTCCTATCAAGCGTGTGAACATTTGTAGACATTTTTCTTAAGAGGCATCGTTGGAAAGGATGCTTCTCATTCTAGGAAATGTGTCTGCTGGAGGACATTATGGTGATTGACTCAGTGGGTAATAATTTCAGCTATTAAGATGTTTTCATTATTAAACCAAAACATCGTTCTGAAGGGAGCTGATTACCCAGTGGTATATCTAAAATGTGTGTAATTTTGTTCTTCAGATGGAGTATGATGAGACCTTGTCTAAAGAGAAACAGGCTTTAAAACTCTCAGGAAGACAAAAGTCCAAATTGACAGGGTCCAAGGATCAAGGACTGAAACTGTTGCCGATAAAGAGAAGTATTTAAACATGCTTTACAGCTTATAAAGCCTTTTTTTTATAACTCATGTGTATGTATTTAAATATAAAAACATATTGATATTAAATCCTCATGATTTACTATATTTTATGAAGTGTTTAGTAATCATATGTAGGTATTAGGCTCAGTGAGTTAAAATACAATAAAAATAATAATGAAAATAAAACTAATTAGGAAGACTTTTAAATTCAGAATAGGGTGCAATCTGGCTGCGACATCTGTCTCTCCTTTGATTGCTGGGGTTTTCAGCGGATCTGGCCCCTTAGGCTGTGTCTCCTTCCCCCCTCACTGTCACATATGTGTCTCTCCTAAAGCTGTGCACTCCATGGAAGGTGGAAGAGAATGACTTTGCCCAAGGATGACCTTCCCTGATCAGAAAAGGAGTGGTCTTCAGTCAAGGGTATGTGAGTAACTGCAGTCCCATACTAGAATCTCCAAATAACTTCTCAAATTCCAAATATGGCTACAGAATTCATCTCTTATTTGAAGCAGATTTGTTTTCTTTGTTCCATTTTTATATAAGTCAATAATCTATTCTAAACAATTGAATATTATAAGACAGAGAATAAATGGAAAATCTTAAATGAGAAAGTAATTTTTTGAGTTATATATATACATATATTATATATACATATATTATATACATATACAATCATTTTAAAATATAGCATTTGGATGTAGAGATGGTTCAATTAATGAAGCCAAGCCTACATTGGACCCTTGGAACTCTCATGATGGGAGGACAGAACTGACTCCTATGGGCTGTCTTCTGACATTTCACCCAATATTGTGGCACAAGTATGCATGCATCTGTACATATATACCAATAAAAAAAGACCTAATGAAAATTCAAAGTATATAAATAACAATGCATAAAAACAAAGCAGATAATAATCACCATTCTTCCAAATTATCACCACATATTTAGCTAATAATATCAACAAATGTGTAATTTTTAAAAATCTAAGCAAATCTATAATCTGATTATCTGCTGGTTTACTTTTAGCTCACTTCTAAAATGATTAGATTGGCTCAAATGTAGTGAATCTCTCAATGGTGCTGTACTTTCTTCAGCAAGGTCAGGACTATCTACTCTTTCCATCCTGTCATGAAAGATGACATTGATGTCAAAGATCTGGGTTTTCATTGGACATGTGAGCTTCTGAATAATAAAGTTTCTCAGAAGAGAATTATTTTTCATGCTTTCAAGGAATAATTCTGAATCAAGAGATCAGAAAACTATCATCTACAAAACAAGTTGCATGTATTTATAAATATGTTTTTTTTTATCAGAACACAGATATATTTAGTCTATGTACTGTGGACTGCCTACAACTGTTTTTATATATACAGCTAAGTTGAACAACTATACCAGATCTCATCCATTCTGAAAAGTTGGAAGTATTTCTGTCTGGCATAAAGTTTTGTTAAACTTTTTCCTAGATTGTTCTCTACCTCTTACCCTTTTACCATTATATTGAATTTTAACACCAAATGCTGTTGATTCTAGTTTCAGTAATTTGAAGCTAATCACTTTTAAGTCTTGTCCTTTGGTTTTGTCCACCAGTGCCTGCCTTGGGACAGTCTTATTTTACTTTATGTTGTAAGCGGGGGAGATAATCTTTTAAAGCTTGAGTCAGATGATGTCACTGTTCTGTTGGAATCTACACTAACTCTGATTTCTTCCATGCATTTGCCTTCAGTCATACATCCTGTGTCTGCAATGTTTTTCGCTTGTGTGTTTGCATAGAATTTCCTTAACATCATCCAGGTCTCAGTCCAAGTGCATCCTCTTTAGACAGGGCAGCCACTACAATTTAATCTTTAACCTACAGCCTTCCTGCTAATTCTCTGTCACTTTGACTTATTCTCACTTAGTACCACCTATAAAGCAATGTTGTTTAAATATTGGTTGTCTTCCCCATACTAAAATCTAGATTTCACATGATCTTAGCCTATCTCATCCACCAGTAGTTCTTTGTGTACGAGAAGACTGCCCGAACATAACAGAAACTTGAAGGGAAAAGTCGGATCCATCCTTTGATCCATTCATCTCACGCCTCAGCATGAGAGCAGAAGATGACAGGCGATGTTTGCCCTTTTCTGACACAGACTTTTGTTTTCTAACTCAATATGTGTTTCATTGAGAATTTGTCTATATAAGATATGAACTTTCAGGACAAAATTTTAGCTTCAATGAATACTCTATGCTTTGATTCCTAATGAAGAAATATTTTGGTTAAAAAAATAACGTATAAAATTATTTGAAGCCCGTGGCATCAAAGCACCTGAATCACCAGTGCCAGGTCCTCCCTCATGTTACCACATCTTCTGCAATCCCTGGATCTATAATTACTCCTCCTCCATTGACTGCCTGAGTAAAATATCACTGTTTTGAAAGCTAATTCTGATATTTCTTAAATGTCTCATTAATTTTGTTAAAATAGTCCGTTTTGCCCTGTGAAAATCAAGTATCAACCCTAAATTATTTAACATTCCTTATAACCTAGAAGATTCTCAACTCCAAGAATATTTTATGATCTATTTTGTAATAAGAATCACAAATGGGCAAACATTTGATTTTTCCCTAGATTTTCCCATTTTTAAAATAAAAACTAGGACATATATCTAATGTCTTATATGTTAAATATTTCAAGCACACTTTTTAAAAGGTATTTTTAAATTATCAATTCACTTAAAAATTGCTCTCCAAATAGACAAAAGAAAAGTAAGCTTCACTTATTTAAATCAAGTAAAAATATAGTTAATGCATTCTCTATTAATTACATCAAATAACAGTTTTAAAGAACATTTAAATAAATTACCATTTAAAGCTGTATGACATTTACAGTCTGTATAGAAAAATATGTTGTTGCAAAGTAGTAGGAAAGTTATAAATGAACCCCTTAGAGGGCACAGTAATTTTGTCCCATGGTATCTTTTTTAGAAAACTTTTATTTAGGACTGAAAATGCTTTGAGTAAAGATATTAGTCCCTAGCTTGACAATCTTATAAAAATTTATCACTGAACTTTTTATTTTTGTTCTTATGACATGACTGGGAAAAATAACTCTGGGCTGCCCAACTAGAACTAGTTGCTAAGTTTATATTGCTGAAGATGCCATATATATGGATTGCAAATTGTAGAAAAATCCAGCTGGAACTGAGCGGGAAGCTTCCTCCGTGCTGGCTGGCTTTCATAGTGCTGCAAAGGACTACGCAGTCTGCAGGGGTTAAGACTGTCTTATCCAGCTGTTAACCCGGCATGCGGCAATATTCATCTTCCAGGAAAAAGTAGATGCTGATGTAATAATTTCACAACGGTTAAGGAAGCAACAACTTTTTCTGACTAGATCTGAGGCCTGAATCACAGGAAGGAATTCATTCTGCTTACTGTAAACATGACCAAAGACGCATGGCCCAGGTCATCTTAGATCATAGGGGTCAGCTTACTACTTTCATTTAGCTTCATTGTCATGGCGTCAAGTTGCCTTCAAAACACTTGCATTTATAGTAACAGACTATATGCCACTTTTAGCTTGAATCAGAGAAGCTTTTCATTGCAATGTGGGTGGTGAGTGCAGTTCGTGACTCTGAGAATAAGTGACGGTTGAATGTTCGGCCCCAAACAAGACATTTATATCACCCAACTCTAAGGCTCAGGGAATATGCAGGAAAGGAGCTGGAGATAATGTAAGAGACAGAAGAGAATGGTCATGAAATATTGTCTTCTGGATACTGCACCACTAACACAATCATGATCTCACAGAATGGTGGCTACCTTGGTTAAGCTACACAAGTCTGGGGCTATTCATGTCAATGGTTGAGTGGTGAAGAACTGAAGAGACCCTACCACTCTATGTTAATGATGGTTCTGGGGGAGTGACAGTCACTGTCATTAGGGGTACCCACTGAAGAGCTAGCTCACTAAGAGATATTCCACACTCATGGTCATACAAATGGCCCTAGCTGAAAATCAGTGGTCTCAAAAACAATAGCAGTGAAGGTCTTGCACATGGGAAGGGGGCTTGTAGAGAGAGGAGGGGGAATTGAGGTGGAAATAAGGAGATTACCATCATCAGAATACGTACTGTATGAATACATATACGTATAAAATTGTCAAAGGACAATAAATAAAAATTAAAATAAACAAATGCTTCTTTTCTGAATTATTATATACTTACAGTAAAAATATCTTTAAATTTCACAAATTAATACTTAAGGAGTTTAATGAAAATAGCAAGCAAAATATGAAAAACTACACTCTTTAAGTTTTTATATTTTTACATGGGGTTTTCTCTTGTTTTACGGAGGAGGAATCAAGGCTAAAACAACTTACTGAAGCCACAAGTAAGCTTTCCATTGGTATTTGAACTCTGAATCCTGACTACTGCTGACACCATTCTATCTCCCAACGTGGAAGGCTAACGCAGATGTAAAATGGCTAGGGCTATGCTTTGGAGCTGCACATCTGTTCTCTGGCATCTGGCCACCACGGTCAGGCCAGTCTTTCAGGATAAATGCCTGGTAACGGACCGTCTGAGTTCTCTACACACTGTCTAGAGAGGCGCTGATGAGGGAGCACACTAGTTTTCTTGTGCTGCCACACGAAACCCATGAGACTACATTTGACACAACAGAAGTGACTTCTCTAACACTGCAGAGGCTCGAAGTCTGAGATCAAGGACCAATCACGGTTGCTTTCTGGTGGGGCCTCTCTGTCCCTGCTTAGTGAGCTCGTTCTCAACAATAGCTTTTCAGTGTGGGTTTCTGCCTCTTACAAGGACTCCAGTCCTATGGGATTAGAATTATATTTAGTGAGCTCATTTAGCCTTATTACTTCCTTCATGGCTGTTTCTAAATACAGTCACACTGGGTGTTAGCACCTCAATGTACAGATCAAGAGACAAAATTAGTACATAATAAACTTAATGAAGAAATATTAGTGGTGCTGGGCAGTGGTGGGGCACGCCTTTAATCCCAGCATTCAGGAGGCAGAGGCAGGCGGATCTCTGTGAGTTTGAGGCCAGTCTGGTCTACAAAAGCTAGTTCCAGGACAGACTCCAAAGCTACAGAGAAACCCATCTTGAAAAACAGACGAACAAACACCAAACAAACCATAAAAGAAATATGAGTGGCAATCCAGAGGATACATTTTCTTGTGTCACTTTTTGGGGAAAATGTTTGCTTCTAACTTTTAAGGTCCTGCAATTTACATTTAAAACTTCTTACTGTATATTCTTTGTATATAGTATTATGTTATATAAAGACATTTTACATGTATATTGCATATTACACACTGAAAAAATTCTCTTTTACTTTTCTTTTTAAAAAATATAATTTTCTCAGGATCTGGGCACAGATATAAGAAAGTCAACAGTTAAGAAAACCACAAAAATTATCAACACTGTATCCCTTGTTCACAACTCTGTGAGAAAAAGCAATCTGTTTAATTTGTCCTGCTCTGCGTATCTTCTTCTGTGTCAACCTCAGTGAGTACCTAATGCGTTAACGCTATTGCTTCATGTGGATAAAGCAGGAAAAAAATCAAGGTGGAATGACCAATTTAATTAAATATACTAAAAGTTGACGGAATTTAACAATAGTTACTTTTAAAAGACAAGGTACTTAATGTTTTCTGAATTCCCTCTTTTTTGGTGGTCATTACATATATAACTGTATAGCATAGATTATATTAGAAATATATAGAAAGGGAGAGACACATCTTGTGAAGCCAGAGAAATAGGACTATTAACTGCTGTCATTCGGGTTTCTTTCTCAATGATAACGTATTATCCATCTCCAGTTCAGCTAGCAATACAGCAGCTTCCTTATCAGCTGCTAAATCATGATTTGCCTTTGATAGTCCACTATCCATTCAAAATTAGTTCAATTACAGGGCTGTAGAAGAGCTTGCAGATAAGGTGACCACTGTACCTCATTCCAAGAGATAAGTTCTGAAAGGGCTTCTGTTGTAACACTTGGTCAGGGCTGAGGCGTCCCTGTGATTGTGGCTGATGCTGATCCCGTTCCTGTCCCTGTACTGTGTGCTCCAGAGGAGTACCAACTGTGAGACATATTGAAAAGAAAAGGAAACCCTTCGTTCTTTGTGACCCAGCTGGGCCTATAATGACTGTCACACCAGGGAAGTGTGCCACTACAATAAGCAAATCTACTTAACTCTACCAAAAATGTGCAGTGAGTATCTGGAGCAGATTTCAACTTTAATGATTTTCCCATTGTTTTTAACCTGACAGTTAGACTTCTATCTGAAAGTACTCTTGGCTTCTGCCCACCCCTGTACCCACTCCACTACAAGTTAAAATTGTAGTATTGCCTCCCCAAAGAAACATCTAGAACCACTGCTCAGACAAGCAAAGGTAATATTTGAAAGGTTACTTTGTTTTAAGGATTACTGCTTAATGTTCAAATTTTAGAAAATAAAGCATATTTGGGAGTTTATTTCATTATCTTTTCATATAGACAGTCTGTGAGTCTCAAAGCAATGCTGAAGTTTCAAACAAATTTTAAAAAATTGGACAAAAATACAAGCCTCAGAAATGTAGCAAACTTTCAAGTATTGACTGGAAAATGGAATTACTTATCATTAATATAAAATAAAATAATGACTTAAACCAAGGATGCTTAAATGCTAAGATGTTTATTATGAACTCCAGGATCCACTTCCATTTGCCTTCTGAATGTTAGAGGAAACCCAAAGCATTTCTAGCTTAATTCTGAGCCTCTGAATGAGCTGGAACTTAGCATGTCCACAGCTGAAGCAATCACTCTCCCCCGTCACAACTGGCTTTCCCTCCCACATCGCTGCCCTGTAGACAGCCACGGGGTCTCTGCAGGAGAGACTCTTCTCTCACCTGGAACCTTTAAGAATCTCCCAAATCTGCTTTAGACTCTAGTGAAACCTTGGGGCTAAAACTCTCCACCTTAACAGACATTCCTTAGGGCTGCTGTGACTTTACCCTAATCTTCTTTCCCTGCTACTTCTCTGTGCTGTAACCAGTGTTTCCCTGTTCCCTTCCTTCAAAGACAAATACACAAAAGAGCAACAGTCCACTGTCCCTGTAGTCAAGATTCTTTAGTTTGAAACATTAGGGATTTCTTTTAAAACAATATGAACTTGTTAGTTTTCTACTTCATATGTATGACACTTTTCCTGTGTATGTGTATGTATGTATGCATATATGTATATAAATGCATAGCACCTGTGGAGATAACAAAGAAACTGGACTTATAGACAGTTGTGAGTCACCATGTGGGTGCTGGGATTAGAACCCTGGTTCACAGCAAAAAGCAGCCAGTGCTCTTAACTGCTGAACTCTCTATCTAACTCCTGTTGAACCTTCTACATAGTTTCTGTTAGAAGATCCTTATAAGCTGTCCCCTCTTCTTCCCAGACTCATCTCTCAGCCTCTACCTGTGAGATTTTTTTTCCAGTGTTTTCTGTAAGTCCTCTGTTCTTACAGTATTCCAGCTGGTACTGCACAAAAGCCATTGAGTCTGTGTTTGTATATGCCCTGCCCCCTGAGAGTACCTGCCTTCCTTTTTCCTTCCTTTGTTTGTAAAACTTTTACTCAGACTTAAAAGAACCTAGCTCGTATATCACTTTGTCCAAGAAGTTCCTTGAGATGCTTCAGGCAAAACACCTTCTTCTGCCCTCAGCTCTTACCAAGTATTTGTTCATCCTTGTGTTGTTAGGATCACAAGTTATTATCAACAGGAGAAGCTGCCATTCTTCATCTTTGTCTCCCTGGGCAGTAGAATAGGATTCGGTTTGGAATGTGTCCTGGTTCTTAATTTCTCTCTCTCCCTTCTTTCATCTTTGTTTGCATTATTTTTATATTTTTTTACAAGTAGGGTCTGGCTACAGTAAGTCAGACTGACTTTAAACTCACAATGATTTTCCTGCCTTAGCCACCCAAGTATGGGGATTATAGGCATGCATCCCCACATGCAGATTTTTTTCAACCCTTTCACTCCCATTTGACAGTGTGTCTTACATTGTAAATAATTCTCCCTTGCTGATTAGCAATGGCATGCTGTCGGTACTGAAGAAACAAAGCAAGAATGAAGCATTTTGCTTCCACATCCCAGTGTGTGCTTGTGATTCCTCCAGTATGTGCTCTATAGTACCCAATGGCCAGTAGGTGTCCCCTGACATAGCTTTTTAATTGCCCGGGAGTAGCTTTTCCAGGAACCCTGCAGTGAGATTTCTGGCACCGTTTCTCCTAGCGTGACACATCAACTACTTTACAGCTGTCACTTATTGCCTGTATTCTTCCTAGATGGGTGGATTTTTATTGATCAGGAGATATTAGATGATGTTTATCACTTTGTGGGATTAGTAGTATTAAATAGAAAGTAGATAGGTCAGACTATTGTTAAACATTATACAGTGCAAAAGGCACGCCCTCACTCCCATCCCAAACACCCCAACACAAACCAAGTACCTAGTCCCCAGATGTCAACAACAGTGAGTTTTAAATTTGATGCTACTATTATTTATATGTATGGGTATTTTGATTGTGCTGTGGGACAATGGTCTTCTACCCTTTAAAGATTTATTGCTTGTATTGCTTTAATGAAATGCTGATTAGCCAGTAGCCAAGCAGGAAGTATAGGCAGGGCAACCAGGCAGGAAGTTTAGGTGAGACAACCAGAACAGGAGAATTCTGGGAAGAGTAAAGGCTGAGTGTGCCGTCATGATAGAGGAAGCCAGGCATAGAGAAAGCAAGAATACCTCACTGATAGAAAATATCCACATGGCTGACACAGACAAGAATTATGGGTTAATGTAGGAATCCTGAGCTTCTAGGTCAACCAATTTATAATTAATGTAGATATCTGTGTGTTTCTTTGAGACTGAATGGCTGCGGGACCAGGCGGGACAGAAACCTCTGCCAACATGATTGCATGTATGTTTGTTCACTATGTGCACATGTGCAGTACCAACAGAGGCCAGAAGTGGGTGTTGGTTCCCCAGGAAGCATCATTACAGACCTTATGAGATACCATGTGGATGCTGGGAATTGAACCTGGGTTCTTGGAAAGAGCAACCCATGCTTTTACCCACTGAGCCCTCAACAGCAGTGGGTTTCAGAAACCATACTCAGTAATAAGGTCCAGTTCTTTGTCTCAGTCTGACTGAGAGATGAGAGGGGGAGACAGAAAAGAGGACAGGTAAAGAGCCCATGGGAACATGTTTTTGGGGTTAGGTAGTGATTACTCCTTACAGCTGTTGTTTCCATATGCTTTCAACTTCTCAGTAAACACACCTTATTTCTCTAGTTAACTGCCATAGTTTCTAATTGTTTATACCTCGTCCTTCATGTTCAAGTTATTATATACTCTCTCCATCCTGATAAGACCAAGACTGATACAGGATCATGTACTTATTCATCTCCCAAAATATCTATTGAGCTCTTACTATCATTTTTGAGACTGTTTAAAACAAGAAAACAGAAGCAAACTAAACAAACAGATTCTGTCTTTTCTTAATGTGTAGAATGCAAATCAAAATAGCTCATGGAGATTCATGACATGGCGAGTAAAAGAAACATGGCACAGAGGAAAATAGTAACAGGGCAATTTCTCATGAAACACAAGGAAAATGAGTCAGTAAGGACCTGCATGCTTTTGATGTGGTGAACTAAAGTAACTGAATTAATGGACATGACATGTTAATCAATTAATTCCAACTATGTAACCAAAGTGGTTGGGATCTGACTTGTGATGGTGTTTACCCAAATGGAATGTCATTTGAAGCATTTGACTCACTGATATTTTCTTTCTTTCTTTTTTTTAAGAAGTAGTAGAATTAGCACCAGAATTCAGTTCAGTTTATAAAGCATCAGTATTAGTCCTTTGTTTTGATCTTATCTGTTCATTCAGAAGTACAGTTCGCTTTGAAGGCAACTATCTGTTTATATATGTGTGTGTGTGTATAATAGCACTGAGTCTAAAATTTAACACATAATGGAGGCTCAATATGTGCTTATTCTATTAGGTAAGTATGTTTCCTACCTTGGTCATTCATAGCATTAAATGATGCAGATGAGGCATAATTAGCACATGCTATGAGGTGTGTAGCTCAGTCTACAGCAATAAAGAGCTGGAAATCTATATTCCTTCTGGGACTCGACTCTTGTTTCTTTTTTTTTTTTTTTTTGGATTTTTTTGAGACAGGTTTTCTCCGTAGCATTTTGGTTCCTGTCCTGGAACTAGCTCTTGTAGACCAGGTTGGCCTCCAACTCACAGAGATCCGCCTGCCTCTGCCCCCCCCCCCCCCGAGTGCTGGGATTAAAGGCATGCGCCACCACCACCCGGCTCGACTCTTGTTTCTTAACTAGATGGTTTGTAAGAGTGGATTTTCAAAGTCTTTCTATTTTAAAATCCTAAGATCTACCAAAAAACACAGAAATGTAAGAATGCACCTTTACCATCTGTCTTACTAATGATTATAGTTAAGCAGTGTGATCTGAGTGATACTCCTAGACTTTGATTGCCACCTCCAAAGCAGAGTTCATCTTGAGAAGAGGTTATAACAGGGTGGCTTTAAAGCCAGATGGTAAACATGAGCTTTAGTGCCAGACTACATCCGCAAACCTGAGGTCAGTATCTGTCCTCTACAGAGGAAGCTTTCCCTGTCTCCTTTTTAAACATCTTTTAGGCTATTTCTGATTCACCCAATTTCTTAGAAAATTTTCTTTGCTCTATTAAAATTTTTATTACTTCATTGAGAATTTCACATAATGAATTTTTATTTTTTTAATTAAAATATAATCACATCACCCCCTTCCCCCTTTCTCGTCCCTACAAGTCCTCTCATGCTCTGCCTTCCTGCTTTACTCCTTCTTAAATACATGACCTCTTTTTTAAATTGTTGTACACACACACACACACACACACCCTGCTGGTTCCATTTAGGGTCCCTTGTATGTATATAATCTCATGGCTGATTACTAGGTATTGGATAAACAATTAAGACTTGTCAAATTTTTCAAAAATGATTTTTAAATAAGAATGTGCTAAGTTTTGTCATTTCCAATCAATGTATTAATTGTGTTGACCTTGTAACAGAGTCCATAGAATCTGAGAGACACCCTGCTCTTTGTGTAACAGTGTAAGGCTAGAAACCATTCATATATTTGCCTTGAAATCTCATAAATGACAAGTATATGGTTAGGGATGGCTAATGCAGGACAGGTAAATAGTGACCTCTGGTTCAGCCACTAAGTTGAATCTGGAACTCCTCAATGCACATCCCAGGCAGAGAAGCTGTTTGTCATTGCTGGAAGGACCAGCATCAGTGGAAGGTCTGTGACCAGTTTAAGGCATTAGAGAAAGCAAGCATCAGGAAGAGCCACCCTCCATCTTTTTTCCACGACTGTATTCCTGGAATACCCTTCTTGTATGGAGATGTTCTTGTTTCACACTTGGTAAAGACAGGCGATAACTCACAGCGTTAGGCTAAACTAATACAGTGTCTTTCTTCTAAATTTCTGGATTTTATCTTTCCTATTTAGTACGTGTCTTTGAATATCAGTCAATAACAGCTTTAAAACACTTTTAGTAACAACTTCATTACGAGAGAGAGAGAGAGAGAGAGAGAGAGAGAGAGAGAGAGAGAGAGAGAGCCAAATGATTTAGCAGACAGCATTCTATCAAGGCACATTTGTTTTCTCGTAATCATCCTGCCAATATCCTCACATCACCCCAACTTTCTTTCCCCCAAAATGAACCACTATAAAATTCTTGTAGGTTTTAGGAAAGGCTAACACTATGAAATATTTTAGGATTATTACCCTCTCAGTTAAGTAAGATAGCCACAGACAATGTGGCAAATAGAGTCTCAATAGTCCAATCACGTGGACAGAGAATGGCATGCTATATAAAGAAGAGGCAGGTAACCTAGGTGGACGAATTACCATTGGCATGTAATACCTCAGGAAACCAACTTCATGCATGTGCTTAGAATGTGTGTGAATGAACTGTAGTCTCTAAGTCTTTCCTCTCACGTCTCTCTTCCATTCCCTGAAGGTTCCTGAAAACCTAAACCATTTTTCTGGATTTTCATGCACTTTTTAATTGTCAGGGGGCATATCATCAAAATCAGATAACCCTTGTACACAAATATCTTGAGCCTTAATTAGCTTTTACCCAAATTAATGCAAAGCCTAAAGTAAAGGCCTGGAAGATGAAACAATGGAAGGAAAACATGCGGAGATGAAAAACGGGTGTATTTGATGCCTTTAGAGCAAAGGGAAGAGGATGTGGGACATCAGATATGATGTCAACGTCGGAAAAACATGTAGTCAAATGGCACTGGGGGGCCAACATGGGAGGATCTGAAGATAATGGATATGATAAAAGATAATAAATAATCTTCAGGAAATGCTCGCTAGTCATTATTTTCTGATTTGACAATGAGTGTTTCTTTAGAATCAAAGTCTGACATTTATGATTGGTTACAGTGGTGTTCTTGTGCTTCCCCCTAGGAAAGCATAACCGCTGGCTTATGGAACATGCTACCTAGCTTGTAAATTAGTGAAGGGAGCTCCTTTTGCTGACAGTCCTAATGTCTGCCATCTGTTTGCACAGAATGATGCCCTGGTGCTCCTCTAATTGGACATAAATTAGGTACCAGCAGCAGCTTTGACAGGTTCCCACCATTGCAGTTAATTCTTTCTCTCTGTGTCTCTGTCTGTGATCCTGTCTCTCTGTGTCTCTGTCTTTGTCTCTGTCTTTCTTTTAGCTGTGAATTCACTGCTTTACTGGAGACTCAAGATATTCCCTAAAAGTCATAAACCTAGGTTTAGATACTCAATTTGCCTTTTTTTGTATTTATGTTTAAAACTGGACCTCTCTGTGATATATATATATATATATATATATATATATATATATATATATATGAAAGGACACATTTTTTCAGAGTTTATCACACATGTTCTGCTAAGCATGTTCCTTCATACATCTTAAATTATTTGCTTTTATCTCAATTTTATAATTTAGGTAATATTATCCCATCGTCTCATTGAAAATGAAAGTGATACTTAGAGTTTGAGTAGTTTTTTATATTCTCATAGAACAGTTTGGTCAACATTCAAGTGTTGAGCTCTGTTGACAATACCTATCCATCTCTACTGCACTGTCGTTAAGCCAAGGGATGGGAAAAGAGAAGGCTGAGGGAGAACGTGTGTGTACAAAGACATTTTGTGCTTCTTTAGCTCTTACAACATCAGTGGGCAGAAGGGACAAAGCAAGATTAAATGATAAAGATCCTCAAAGTCCTGTCCAGTTTTCCCTCCCATGGTCAAGTTGATGTGGGTTCTATTTACTTTAAAACCTGTCAGGTTACTAAACCTCAGCGGGCTTCAACCCTGTCTTCTGTGTAAAGCATTCTCCCTACCTCTCAGGCAACGTCACACAGACTTAAACACGTATGGCATATAAAGGACCACAGGGCACAAAATGCTGTGACCACCCCGCAGTCCCTAATCAGTTGCCACAACTCCAATCCACTCTCATTCCTGTCTTTGTCAGTTTCTCTGTGTTATGCGTTAGGGACAGTATGAAGATCATATAAATTTCCATAGCTTTTCTTAGGTAAAGTACAACATACCTTGACTTCCTAACCATCCACTCTTATGTTTTGACTATTTTAAGAGATTTTTTTTAGAAAAATAATAACGGAAAAACAAAGAGGATGCGAATTTGAAACAGCCTTCCATCACTTGCCCACAGTCTCCAGACTTGTCATAACCCATAACCAGCTTTTCCTCCAGCATCTCAGTTATGCCCTCTCTCTGAATATCTGCTCAAACTCATCATCGGAAAGCTTTAAAACTAAGGTAAAGCGTGCCATCCCCCTCTCTTCCTGTATTTAAGCAACTGTATTTTTTATTTTTATTTTATTTTGGAATTTCTTCTTTTATGAGACAGACCCACATCGTAGCCCAGGATGACCTAGAATTCACTGTGGACCCAGTCTTCCCTACAGTCCTTCCTTCTGCTTCAGCCTACTGAGTCGTAGTACAGGCATGGTTTGTATATATTTCAAGACACACACATCGTGAAATGTGTGTGCCATGCAGGAAGACTAAATCAAAGCAGTAAGTGCAAACACCCTCTCTCCTTTTTCTTTTTTCTTTTTTATAATACACTTTAAGTTTATTTTCACTGTTGTTTATTTATGTATTTTTTGGATACAGGTTCTGTATATTTAGGTAAAGTTTGTTTCAAACTCACTCTGTAGCACGCAGACTCAAACTCATAGTTGCCTGGCTCAGCCTTCCATTTCACTGACCTTCTAAGCACGTAAAACTTCAGCTGGGTGAGATGGTGCACACCTTTAATCACTTTTAATTCACGAGGCAGAGGCAAGCAGGTTTCCTTGAGTATGAGGCCAGCCTGGTCTATGTAGTGGGTTCTAGGTCAGGCAGAATTTCACAGTGAGATGTACCTCAAAAGCAAAACAAAATAATAGCAACAGCAACATTTCCAATAGTTATTCTAAGGTGCAACTGATCTTAAGGGCCCTTCTGCCTATTCTTTGATCAACACCTCCCTATTCTTCCGTTCTCTACCCACCAGCTTCTGATAACCATCTTTTGTCCTTACCTTCTGACTTCTATAATTGAGCTCAGGTGTTATCATTTTGCATGGCCAATTTCATTTAGCAGTCTTCCAGATTCACCTATGTTGTTACAAAGGGTAGGACTTCACCCCTTAAGGGGCTGAGTAATATTTACTCTATATTCTTTATATAAATGTGATATGTACTGTATGTTCTTTACACATTTGTCCCCGATGGGTGCTTATTATATATCTTGGCTTATTATAAATAATGCTGCAATGATGGCAAAGTGTTCATAGACCTCTGACACACGTAGTTTTAGTCCCTCTAGAAAAATATCCAGGAGCAGCATTAGTTAATCAAATGGTAATTTATTATTTTTACACTAATCCGCATTCCTATCAACAATATGAGTTCATTTATCTGTATTCTTTCTAGCACTTATCATTATTCTCACTTTTTAATTTTACATTCATTTTAATTTATATACTAAACCATATCAATTGCGTGTATGTGCGTGTGTGTGTGCGTGTGCACGTACATGTATTGGTAGGGTAACAGGATGTTTTAATTTTTGCATACGCTATATAATGCTTAAATCAGTTAAGTACATCTACCTCTGTCTGTCTTCAGGGGAAACACTAAAAGTCCTTTCTTCTAGCTTTATGAAATGTACATGATATGAGCAGCTACCACACTGAGCATCAATCTTTGCACTTGTCATGTCTAACTGTAATTTAGTATCTTGCTATCTGAGAAGCCAGCCTGTCCTTGCCATGCAGTCTAACCCTGTCTTGTCCAGTTTTCTTAGAACACTCTTGACTGTGAATTGATATTTCACTAAACTGTCTATTTCTCTAACTTAGGATTTAATTTCTCTCTATCCTTGAGATGTCTGTCCTCTTTCTCTACCTTCCTATCCCCTTGGCTTCTCTTTCATCTGTTTTTCTTCCCTTGTATGAACTTAACTAAGTTTCAACAAGTTCCCATTTTTTTTTATCTTCATCTTTGTTCTTTCATGGGATTGCATTCCACCTGATGACTTCAGCTGTTAATTCTATGTAGGCAGTGTTAATGTTAATTTTATGGTAGTGGTACATGAGCGCCTGCCCACATCTGTGACTTCCTGCAGAAAATCTGTCTTAAGCATTCACGATTGCATACAAATGGATTTCATTCTCAATGGAATATCATCATGCCTTCCAAACTGATGTCCCTTCCACATCTAACTTTCTCTGTCCTAACAATATCCTTAATTTATTTCTTGGTCTTTAATTTTGTCCGATAGTCAACCCTTTGCTATTACCTATTGTTAAAATCTATTCATTATTACACATTCCTCCTATACATGACTTCATGATCACTGGCTAGAATTTGACTCCCAACTGAATATTCCATTTTCAAACCCTCCCTCCATAATTCACTTTATACAGTACTTCCTGTTAAGTCTATCATTTGGTATCATTTGTTAACAGGAGACTGTTTGGGCACTCAGTATTACCAGAATTGTTGCTATAGCATCATAGTGTTACGGTAACAAGTCCTCATCACACCTTCACACGTAGGTCTTATAAAATATCTCCTGACAATCTTTCCAGTTTTCCTCCTGCTGGTGGAAGCTGGCTCACGGTTTCCATGGGTACTGCTCATTCAGGTGATTCCTTACACTGCCCTCCCGACACTTTCAGACTCTTTCCCACATTTGATTCTTTCCCTAGCGCCATGCTTTGTACATGGTAGACCCTCAGTAGAATATAAGCTCTGTCAAGGCAGCAAGAACAGATCATTGTTGGTTCTGGGACCTAGGACAGAACAGCCATTTCAGAGTTTTCTGTGGATGTGGCCATCTAGTGACAACTGTCCCATGGCTTAGTTTCTCATGATCCCGCATGAAGGGACCTCAAAAGTCGGGATTGTGGATCAAATTGGGAACCTCTCCACCCTGAGTCCCCTGGGCTCACTCAGTGCTATCTGAGCTTTGCCCTCTATTCCTCGGCTGTAGTTCACTGCAGCATAGTCTCAGGCAGCTATGAGGGTCCACTAGTGTGGTTTGCTATGAGCTCTCTCTGGGCCAGGCCCTCAGCCTTTCTGAGAAACTTGCTCACACACTGCATTGAGGAAAAATCTGCTTTTTTGGTTCCATGTGACTTGGATGCATATGAGCAATATTCTAGTGACAATAACCTGATGTTACCTATTCTCTCAGTAAGAACCAGAAACGATAATGAAGAGAAGAGACAAGGCAGTGACGGGCGTCATGAGACAGCCTTTCATTTCTCTAAACGGGCACTTGTCCACATCTAAAGTGGATGGCTTTTACAGGGGTGTCTTCCCTGGGGCTTCTGGTGTAGGAGTATCAGGATAAACAGAAAAGAAATCTAAATATACTCAAAACAATAACGATGGCTTTAAAAAAGACACCAAAATAGCCAGCACTAGGTAAGCACCTGCTGAGTAGAAGGTACTCAGCAAATGCTTTAATTACAGGCTCTTACTAATCCTCAAAATCTCCCTATGATATTGCTTTATCTTCACTTTTCAAGCGAGCCTCTGGAGCTGAAGTTCATAGTGGTTAAGCATCTTATTAAAGACTACAAAGCGAGATCGATAGAGCTAGCCTCTTCTAAGACTAATATGAGGATAAAATACAGAACTCATGTTACAAGAAAAAGATTTTAAACATGTATTAAAGCTCCGAAAAATGATGTCTAATTCCAGAAATATGCATATTGCTGATGTGAGTGCGTGCTATACATAGAAAAAGCAATGTACTTACTCTCTGTCAATCACAAGGCAAGTGACGGCCTCTGCAGCAATTACGTTTGCTGTTCTCACATCCTCCCTGCATAAAAAAATAGACACATTAGGATAGAGCCTTCAAGACAAAAGGGAAGCGACTAGGTCAACCCATCTATGAACCAAAGCATATGAACTCTTTTGATTAATGCATTTTCAGGTTTAGGCTTCATGTGAAGATCTACTTCACTCATATTATAAATCACAAATTTCCTGCAGTTATAACACAGTTGTTACATTTATCAAATTAAAAGTTTCATTTACACAACTAGAAGAAAATTCTATAAGACTGTTTCCTTTGTTCTTTGGGGATTTCTGAATTAATTGCGTGGTGATCAAGATGGGAATGGATAGATTAAGGCTTTGAAAGAGTCTAAAGACATACCCCTTGAAACAGAGTATCTAATTCATCTGTTATCAATTTGACATTGCATCACTGAGTTCAAAGTACCAGTTTTAAATACTTTTTCTTAATGTAATAACACTATTTATATGTAACTAAGGTTTGGGGACTTTATGATGTATAGTTAGCTATTCATGTGTCCCACAGCTCATGGTTCTTCCAGTAGCTGAACATTATTCACAGTGACTTAAATATATGAAGATTATCTCTTCAAAAACCCTTTTATAAGATAGAAGGTGACGTCTGTCTCTGAGGCTTTTTGAAAATCTTCCCTGGTGTATCTTCGGTTGTGAAAAATGGATTTGGTAAATTAACTTCACAAGTCCTTTTCAGCTACCATAAACTTAATATTATTATTGTCATTACATTAAATCACACCTGACAGTGTACCCTCTTCTTTTACGATAACATTTCGAAGCTAATATGATTAATGACAAATACATTTAAAATATGTCACAGAGGTAACTGCATAGACAAATATTGTGTTGATATGTTTTCAAACCACGAAATACAATGTTCCACCCAAACCAGACACCTAAAGTATTGAAAATAAAGATTTTCCCAGTGCTTACTACTGAAGACACATCAAGTTCTGACACAGACTCTAAATTCTGTAATTTTTCCCATTGACCTGTCTTTTGTTATGTCCTTCATTTTTGCTATATCATTTTGTTTGGGTTACAGCTGCTTAACAGAAACAACATTTGGTACTTTGGAAAACAAAAACAAATATTCTTTCACTAACATTACTTTTCCAATATACCCTTGTGCTATTCTTCAGCATTCAATATTTGATACGGACCCGAAAATCATTTTTCTTCTTTTAAAGACAACCACATTGGCATTGAATTAATCCAGAAGCAACAGTTTCTGATATTAATTTTTCCAGACAAGACTATGGCATGCCTTTCCCTTACTGGAGTCTACTTTTACACTTTGAATGAGATTTTACAGGTTTCTTCACCCATTGCCTGACATTTCATGAAAACTATTCTTCGGTCCCACAGATTAGGTTTCTCCTCCACACCTTTTCCATTTCTGTGTTGTACTGGTTGCTCTTTAAAGAAGAAAGGTCTTCCTTGTTGTGGATTTTATTTTTGAATTTTAGTTTTATTTATTCTTCTCTCATCCAAATGCATCCCATCTGCAACTTCCCCTCTTTCCTCTCCTCCCAGTTCCTCTCTTACCTCCCTCTCCCCCAGATCATCCCTCTTGTTTCTAAACCAGAAAAAGGATCATAAAACCACCCCCAACATGAAGTTTTCCTCTGATTGTAAATTTTTATAATAGCCAGTGTGAGCCTCTCATGCCTGTTTCACATTCTCTGCCTTCCAAAGACCATGGCCTCTGTTCAAAGTTGGCAAATGTATCTCCTCCGTCCTGCCGTCTTCATAACCTGCTGTTCTCAGGCTTCAGTAGCTTCTCTCCAACTGGATACCTCCTCCACCCTTGCATGTCCTTTGGATCCTATTCCCAGTGCCCTTTCCCGAGGCATGCCATCCTGAATTAGCTCATGGGCTTCCCTGTGTATCTGTTCTCCTCACTTTACATCTCTCCACATGGAAATGGCTATCCCTGTTCATAATTCCTATATTTAATTATGTGGTTATTCAGCTAGGCATTCAATCTCTCTTCTGCTAAGCCATATAGAGGTGAGGGATGATGGCTATATTTGCTTTCTATTTAATCCTTAATGCCCAATATAGGAGCTGCTTATTGAGTGTATGCTAAAGAAATGCATGGGACCGGGGATTTTTGCAAGAGCAGTAAATGTGGTCCTGATTGCTGATCCATTTATCCAGCCCTAAGACCTCAGAGTCACAGGAACCTGCTGTGAATCCAAGATCTGCAAACTGTAAGCTCTGTAAGCCTCAGTTTTTGCACTGAGCGTGAAAAAGAACAGAAGCTATTCACTGTCACTCTTACCCAGCCACCAAGTGAGAACTGCGGATGAAATATTTTCAGACCCATTACCATTTTCTATAGAAGGTGATTTGTGTGTGTGTGAAGTAAACACAGCCAGGAGAAGTGCATCATTCCCGTGGGCATCGCAAGTTGTGAATAACTTATTCTCACCATGTGTTTTTGGCATCATAAGGCACCACAAATAGCATCTTAAAACAACAACACTACCATGGCTTTATAAAAACATCATTTAAAATATACTCATCCATATCTGTCTTTATCTTGACTACTTATAATGTTGCCTTTTTAGACTATGTGGATGCACACCTGTAACTCCAGTATCCGAGCACTTGGAGAATCATGAAGTCAAGGTCATCCTGGGCTATATATACTACTCAAATAGATTCCTCTATCTCTCTTACCTGCTGCCAAATAGGAGGGAAAAAATAAAAATGGAAATTGCCTATTTAGAAATATTTCCATATTGACTATTAAGAATTTTAAAAATAATATAAATAATAGTCTTTAATTCTGAATTTAATTCTGGATATATTTTGTGGATATAAATTTTAATCTATTAATCCTAAATAAGCAATAGTTTAAGATTTTATTATATTATCTAGATTAGACAGACTTTTAATATTGAATACATTGTTTTCCTGAAGCAGAAAAATTTTTATATATACTGTAAAAATATTGAGAGTATTAAGAAATTTAACAAAATATTTTATATTTATAAATATAATCTGGGTTCAGGTACTAATGTTACAATGTACGTAAAATAGAAGGTGATCCTAATGGCTCTGTATTGCCATTAAGCATTTTAGCCATCCACAGCTGTTGTGTTTTTATACAGAATATTGACCTAGCTAGTAAGGTTGCATATTAAACACAAGCATATGTTAAGAACTGTATAAAAAGAGTTTATACAAATATCATTTATTGAATATAACAAATAGCAGTTATTTTATCTAAGATGTACACATGAGAATACAAACTACATTATATATCAATAATCCGACCCAGTTCTTGAATCGCACTCTTGGTAGTTGAACACAGATTCACTGTTCTCCGAATCAGATTCTTTCCATAAATCCACACTGCTCATATACTTTGTCAGTGTTAAATTTTACAATAATTATATACGTATTAAAACACAGAATAACTTTTGAGCAGTGTTCATATATCTCTCATAAAATTATATTTGTTAATGAAGCCAGCATCAAAATGTTTTGATGTCCAATCACAAAATAAATTTGATAGACATTTAACTCTTAAGTTAGAATTCCCATGGGTGGATAAGCCCTACCCTGCTGTCCAGTTTTATAATGATGTCATGCTATACTAGGCAGCTAAGTTCATTTGACCCCTACTCACGCCACCGTCACAAAACCATTGTCTCTAGTATCAGGTAATCCTGCCCCTCTATTCAGGGATCCAGAAATGCTTTGAGACCCTGCTTCTTTGAGGAACAAAAATACTGCCCAGCTTGACTTTGAAATATGTTAATCTTCCGCTTTGGTGGGCATGCTTCTAATGAGAGGGTATTAATGGGAAAAAGCTGCCAAAACTGTGATTATTGTGTATGTTTACTTCTTTTTTTTATTTTTCCATTCAAAAATTTACACTTCCTCCCCTCCTCCCATTCCCCTTCCGCCCTCCACTCCTCCTTCTTCCTCCCCCTAAATCCTTAACAGAGGGCAGGGTTCCCTGCCCTGTGGGAAGTCCAAGGCCCTCCCCACTCCATCCAGGCCTAGGAAGGTGTGTATTTAAATAGACTAGGGACCCAAAAAGCCAGTGCATGCATTAGAAACAAGTCTCAGTGCCATTATTGATGGCTTCTCAGTCAGCCCCCATTGTCAGCCACATTCAGAGAGTGGGGTTTGATCACATGCTCATTCAGACCCAGTCCAGCTGGATTTGTATGTTTGTTTCTATTGTGGGTTCAAGGACTGTGATAAAAATGTATGTGATCTGGATTTTGGTTTAATGTTATAACTACATATAATAGAAGAGGATCCTAAAGACTTTATGTTGTCACTAAGCATTTTAGCCATCCACAGTTATTATATTTTTATAGAGAATATTGACCAAGCTAGAAAGATTTACATAGACTGCTGGCTTAGACATGGAGAAAGAAAAACATGGAAGGAGACATTTTTTTTAATTAACTTGATTTCCTTCATTCTTACTTGTTGGTATGTATTTAGCAATTTCTAAGTTTTTAGGGATTGCTCTTGAGACTATTATACATCTAGAATTATAAGGCAATGCCCACACTAACTACACAGGACTCTGCTTGCTCAGTAGTGAAGCTTGCTACTTTGTATTAAATAAATTGTGCTATATACATAACAATCCAGACAAAACATGCTCACAGTTTTTAAAAAAAATCTTATGTTTATACAGTTCTGCGCCTGCACATTAGCTGATTTCAGCATTACCAGTAATAATAGTGATTTAAAAATGGACCACTGCAAAGCTAGCAACTGCCTGGCCAATTCTCAAGTATTCTCACAAGCACATCATTGACTTAAAAAGTTAAAAGCAAAGCTTTTAATAGTTAATAGTAGTCTCTTTTAAAACACCTTGTGAGGAGTTAGACACTTCCAGTGAAATTACAGAGCTTGGAAGAGATCCCCGAACATCTACAAATACAGTTTTATATACACTGACTCTGATGTTCCTTGAACTTCATCACTGGAATCTTCATCATCGCTGTATCCCAAAGTGGAGTCACTGTCACTGTCGGAATAATCCATAGCAAGGCTTTATATAAATTCCTCTTCTTCTGAAGCAATTATCTTGGGTCTCCTGGCTACTAGAGAACCCTGTGGGGCATGGAGGTCTCAAGGGAACAAGCACAGAGGTAGGAAGCCAAGGCAGGACAGAGTTCATGCAGGGCAGCTGTCAGAGTAGGGATCTCCCTTTGCAGCCCTGGGGCAGGATGACTGCTGTCAACAGAGCCCTAGCACTCCCCTGGTGCCAGCCTTCATGGAAACTGACACCCCTCCAATTGCCTATGAGTTCACAGCGGTTCATTCTCCGTCGTGTGCAACAGTTTAATGCCCCATTTAAATTACATTCGCACAGGATGAAGCAAATCCTTTTCACAGGAAAATTCAAAAGGAAACCTCAACAAACAAGTAGGCTAATCAAAATGTATAGAAAACGATAATCATCAAAGAACACGTAAGTGGGATCTGGAGCATTATAGCAGTGTTTCACCACAGAGCGCTGTGCAGTTTGTGATGTCGCTGACTGCTGTTTGAAAGCAGCGTTGTAACTGTTTTTTGTTTTGTTTTGTTTTGCTTTCCGAATCCGATCACTCTCATTTTCACTTCCAATTCAATCACAAAACTCTTCCAAAATGATTTATACCCCAATCCTAATAAAACTCATATACTACAAGTAGAATTGAGCAGTGACTAAAGAAATTATATACCTTTACTATCATGCTTGGCACAGGCTTATCAATGAGTCTCACTCAACACATTTTTGACAAAAGTTTGGTCACAAACCAAAACAGTTGGGAAACAACAGTCTCTTCCATAAATGATACTAGGAAATTGGATATTCCCATGCATAAGAATTATGTGGGACTCTTTTCTCTCACTACATACAAAGATCGATTTAAACTTGATTAAAGACTTAAATATATGACTTAAACTTTGAAAAAACTAAAACAAAATACAACAGAAGCACTATTTGATATTAATATGAACAATACATTTTTAGATATAATCTCAAAAGCATGAATAACAAAAATAAATAAAGAAGCCTTGAACAGCAAGGAAAACAGTCATTAGTATGTAGAGGTAACATAACAATGGGGAAATATTGACATTCTATATATCTGACAAGCAGCTAATGTCTGGAAACTAGAGTAAACTCCAGCCAATCAATGACCAAAATTTCGAAATAATTAAGTTGAAAAATGGTCAAAAGACCAAAACAAATACTTCTTCATCGTAAAAGGTAGATTTAAATCAGCATGGTGGTGACTTACAACGTCAGCCCTCAAGAGGCTGAGGGAGAAGCATCAGGAGTTTGAAGCTGGGATCTTGTGTTAGTCACACACACACACACACACACACACACACACACACACACACACACACCATTGATATGGATTTGTATGTGTATCATTTACTAGATCCTTCATTTTTCTTGTACTATTCTAAGGACTTTACATATATTACAAAGGAAGCCAAATAAGCTAACAATAATTATGACCTAGGATCAATATTTGAACACAGGTAGGTTGACTACAGAACCTGCACTCTTTATTTGGGTATGATAATTTATATGTAGGACCTGCAATGAGGATTCACAAAGCATTACAGAGTCTTAGTAAAACTAGCCTTAGTTTAAACAGCAACAACAAACAACATCAACAACAACAACTTAAAAGAAATTCCAGGTGTAACAGAATACACTTTTAATCCCAGCAGTCAGTTGATAGAGGCAGGTGAATCTCTGTAAGTTCAAGGCTAGCCCGGTCTACATAGCGAGTTCCTAGCCAGGATTACTCAACGAGGCCCTTTCTTAATAAAAAAAAAAAGCAAAGAAAGAAAAAAAAAGATGTTAAAATAATGCTGATAAATGCTGATAAATGTAATAATGGCTTGGATTTTTCCAAGAATAAGAAATTTCATGTTCTCTGCCTCTAGGATATTTAGTTTGCTTGCTATTCTTCCTTGTTGCTCCAGACAGAATTGAAAGGCCTGAAACAGAAGGAGACCTATCACTGAAATCCATCCCTTCTTAGAATGTGGACTTGGCAGAGACTTTTCCTAGGATTATTTTAGAAACATAGTAGACTTTGTGTAAAAGATAGAAAACACTACTTGAGATGCCCAGGTAGACAAGAGCTCTGTGTTGTATGCAGGGTCTCTTCATCCCTGTCTCTATTGTGTTTTGCTTTTATAAATCTGCTTTTATTTACAGTAGTCAAGGTATGGAAGCAACCAGCATGACCATAAATTGATGAATGGATTTAGAGAATGGTACATCTATGCACAATGGAATATTGTTGAACCATAAAAGTGAGTTTATGGTATTTGTTACATCACAGATAAATTTAAAAAGTTATGTCACTCTAAACAAGCCAGACACAGAAAAACAAATACCTTATAATATCTCTCATACATAGAATCTAAGAAAGTTAATCCCATGAAATTTAAGAGTGGAATTATAGTTAACAGAGCCTGGTGCTGGTGGTTTGAAAGAGCATGCCTCTCCTAGGCTCATGTTTGAATGGTGGGTCTTCAGGTACTGGAGCTGTTTGTGAAGAATTAGGAGGTGTGGCCATGTTGGAGGAGGTTTATCATTAGGGGAGGGGTTTGGGGTTTCAGATTACACCAAATCCAGAGTATAATTAACAGCTTAGGATGCAAGCTCTCAGTACCAAACTTGAATGTCTGCCATGGTACTCCTGGTTGTGATAATGTGGACTAACCCTCTGAAACCGTAAGCAAACCCTGAGCTAAATGCTCTCTTTTATAAGATTTGCCTTAATCATGGTGTCTCTTCACAACAATAGAACAGTAACTAAGATACTGGGAAATTAATAGGAAACAAGAGGAAGAGATTGATCATCAGAAAAAATATTCCATTAAACAGGAAGAATAAGTTCTGATGCTCCTTCACACATTGTATCTATAGCTAACAATAATATATATTTAAAATAGCTGAAAGAAAAGATTTGGATAATTTTCAAAAGAAATACATAATAAATGTTTTTAGGAGATAGAAATGTTAATTACCTTGGCTTGATAATTACATAACAGACGTGTGTGGAATCATTTTATTATGCCCCATAAATATCTGCAATTATTGTGTCAATAAATATAAAAAAAATGGACATCTAAAAAAGTGTTCTCATAGGTTAACTCCAAAGTTTATATTCCCCTGGTTACATATGTAGATGTATCCATCTATATGTTAGCTCACTTCCTGAGACAATGTATGTACATTTGGAACTATATTAGGAAGGGTACAGTGAATGCAAGGGTCCCATAAAGTTGGAAAAATTCACTTTTTATATTTCTTTACATATTACTCTTTCTAGGTTGATAACATAATATTTTGACATAGGAACTTCACATTGTATGGTTTACTTCAATGACAATGAACACATACTGAATTGAACCACATGAAATTACTTTTTGCTGGTTAAAAATGGCTGAATGCCGGTAAGTTCATCTGGTTCAGTTTAATACGTGGAGTTAGTGAAAGCAGGGAAAAGAATGGATGTTTATCGCTATTTCTTTTCTGTTGTGCTCATGATATGACCTTAGCTGAACTAAGATTCAACACTAACCCATATTTCTTTCATATCTATAGCTGAATGATTTCATTCTCCTGAATGCTAAGACATGATTGATGGCTTTTGCTACTTCTCTATGGCCATTTCAGATGATTCGCTTCACATTCCATTATAGCTGGTATTAGAATTATCAAATACCGTGCATGGGTGAATAATTCTGTTCCCAGAAGACATGAGTTATTATTAAGTGAAAATCCCAGGTATGGGACATCGCTCAAGGAGGAGCTGGCCAGTCTCCAGAAGTCTCCCAAAACTATACAGGTTTTTGACATTGTTGTTGGTAAGACCAGCACAATTACTAAAGACATTACACAACTTGTTTGTTGAATACAGAAAAACCATGTGGGAAACTTGCTAGCTTTTACTATGTCAGACATTGCTATACAGGCAGATAGGGGATAAGAGTTAACAAAAATATTCTACAACTTCAGACTCTCCATGCTACAGTTTCAACATTTAGACAAGAGGTTACTGAAGTGACAGTGGCTGACTGTTATGACAATAACCAAATGATTTCTTTCTTGCTTTTGTTTTGAAATTAAAATATATCATTTGTTCTTTCTCCTGTCCTCCATTCAACCCCTCCAATGTTTCCTCCCTGCTCTTTCTTGCTTTTTCTCAATTTTGTAGTTTACTTTTCTTTAATTTTGTATATATTCCTAAATACATAAATGTGATCTACTCAGTCCATATACATATTTGATTTCAGAGTTGACCACTTAACACTGGGTAACCAACTGGGGGACTCTTCCCCAGTGACTTTTCTCCTTCTCTCAGCAATTCTTAGTTGCTTGTAGTCTTTTTGACTGGGGCTGGAGCTCCATGAGAATTCTCCCTTCCATGTTAGCAAACCCACTTTTGATTGGATCAGAGATCAGCTTTATGGGAGGAGCTTAATGTCTGGTAATATATAGTACCTGGTTATAGAGAGGTCACAGGGACTAAGATGAATCTTCTACATCCATTTTGTTAAATGGATGGTGTGGGAATTCCTTCTGTGGAGTTCAGGGGTGGGTGTTGGATCTCCTCTGGGATCTCTGGGATCTAGTCCTCTACAACTGTAGTAAACACTCTCAACAACTGTGGTCCTGAGCCGCAGATGAGGCTGCTGGAAGAAACCTAACTGGGATCCTCTGCAAGAGCAGAAAGCATCTGTAGCCCCTGAGTCATCTCTACAGCCTAAAATAGCTTCTGAGGGGAAAGGTTGCTGAGATCTTTCCCAGCTGCCAAAGGCTTTTAGTGTTAGGACTGTAGTTATCAGCACCTAGCCATCACAAGGCTACCCCTTCAACCTTCACACTCAAATCACTCACAACCATCAGAGACAGAGCTCATTTATGCCACTATAGCCTGATCACATGGAGTCACCAGACTGGCAGCTAGAGCAAGTCAGAGACTTGACATAGTATCCTGCAGTGTCACTTACAGGGTTGCCCTATGCCCTCCTTTCATTGGCAGCAATCATAGGAACTAGATGACACACTAAGGAAGGCATTTTTTTCAGCAAGGGCATCTTATTCTTAACACCCTAAGCAGCTGTGATAGTGTCTTTTTGAATCTCTTAAAAGGTTAGATGACAATTATATACAGATATGTGCAGGCATTTGAAAGACATTCAAGTATATATACAATAATTAACAGTTATATTTAGCAGTGATTCAGGGGTTGATTGTTAGTATTTCCAGTAGAAATTGAGAAATAGGCTTTTTATTCATAATTATCATTTATCATAATGATATTATGTTATTCATTTAATCACACATGATGCATTGACCACTGACAGTAACCCCAAGTCTTTTCACTGTGCAAATAGGGCACGGTAGTTAGAAGGACAGATTCAAGAGTTGCTCCTCCAGGTTCAAATGCAGAAATGCCATTGACTAGCAATGTGATCTGTAGTCAGATACTTAAGTTCTCTTCTTGTCAATGCTTTTGTTTATAAAGTGGGAAGACAACCGTCTTCAGTAGAGCAATTATCCGAAGAACAGTTGAGTAAGTACCTAAAAAGAACCTAAAAAAAAAAAAAAAAGAACCTAGACCCACTGACTAACAGACTGAAGTACTCAGAAAACACCACTCAGTACTATTATTCCATTATTATCTTAACATGTCTAAACACAATAAACTCACTCAGTCTTATTTTTGTTATACATCATAATTGTCTTGCCAATGTCTCTTTCATGTATCCAGAAAGATTCTTAAGGACTAATACTCATTTTTTTCCTATTGAATCAATTCCTCTTTTGTTAATACAAACATATACTTTCAAAGAATAAGCAAGAATCAAAATCACATTGGAGAGATTTTTCATTATGGCTTAATATGAAATTCAAAATCTATAAAAATTATTAAAAATAGGTTTTTGCTATAATACAGAAAAATCCTTGATATTCCACCCATTCCTACAATAAAGTTAGGGTCTCAGATTTAACCAATAAAAGTAAAATCATTCTATTTAAATGTGAATCTTATACAAATGAGTATTTCTTAATATGTGTGTCCCAAGTAATAATATGCTTATTGTAAAAATAAATCACGGTGTATCTGAATTCACTCAACATCATGGATTTTACCTGGCCACTCTAAATAAAGTTTCTGAATGAATAGATTGAGAAACTAGCCATTGGTCCTAGATATATATAGAGAGAGAGGTAGGGCACAAAATAAGCTGCTTTCCAAGAATTCCCAGGCCAGTAGCTCTTACCGGGAATGGGATTGCAGTGTGAACCAAGTGTGTGACAGGAGTAAACAGTGGGACAACAAATGACCCGCAGTGTCCTAACTCTGACTAGGTGCTGGGGTGAAGGAAGGCATCTGTCAACAGCGGAAGTGACGCAGGACAAGAAGAAAACGGTGCTGAGATCGGATAAGGACTGTTATCAGTGTGTATAAGATTTACTCTACAGAGAGAGTGAGCTGGTCATTTCCACACAAATATCCTGTGAAAAGGCATGAGAAAAAAATATCCATAGTGAATTTACCAAGTGATTCCTAAGAGCTGGAACTGGAGAGGAAGTAGGAAGGCTAACAATGGGGTCCAGAACCAGTTGGGACAGCGTAAGGCATCAATGGCTGTGGGCTGGCTATATGACTGTTGCCAACCAGCCATTGCTTTCCTCAGAGTGAAACTTAAGCCAAATCTCTAGAAGAAAAAAGGGAAAAACAGGGCTAACATGGGACATCGTGGGGTCAATGCATTCCCTATTTTGCTTTCTGTTGCTCAACCCTATAGTAAATTACAGTGAAAAAACTTCAAATCCTTCCTGGGTGACTGTAAGAAGACTCTCTGGAGTGGCTGATGGCATTAGTAGCCCCAAGCAATCTTTTCTTCTTAATCAACCAGCTGTTTTCATTGTTCATTTCAAGTGTACTCAGTTGGCATGGCAGCCTGGACAGACATGTGACAACTGATTTCTGTTCTTGGTCCTGTAGAATGGAAGTGTATCTGCTGTACATGTCTGTCCCATCACTAGATGCTCTAAGAATGCTAAGGCACCGGGACATTTTCCTCACTGGTAATAAATAATGCTTAACTGAACACCTGCTACACACCGTGAACTGTGGCCTTGAATTCAGAGTTGTTACTCCTGCTGATCACCATGATATACACACGGTATCAAAAACAGCTGTGGTACAATTGCAGCTGACCCAAAGGTCAACTTTACTGATATTTTGGAGATGCAGCAATTATGGGACACATTTCTGTGCTAGGTATTTGCCATGAGTTCAAAGCCCTCCTGAACTACATAGCCAAATATCAGGCAAGCCAGGGCTCTATAACAAAACCCTGTCTCATAGAACAAATAGATCAATTAAAATTGTATTGATTAAAAAACAAATTGTATCCTATTCTTGAAGGTAGGGGTTAATTACAAAGCCAGTAAGCAAACTGTTTTTGTAAAAAGATTTCAAGTAATGAGAGTTTTTATATTTTAAAGGGGTTATCACAGAATAAAAAATAAGTAAAATAAAAATGAAAATGTAAATACGATATAGTCTATATCCTATACATTCAGCATAGGCCACTTGTCATCTGGCTCTTTGCAGAGTTGTCCCTAGGCCGATGACAAAAGTAAGCTCTGAGAGTTTTATGGCTTCTTCTGAAGTCATATAGCTAAAAAGCAGCACATATGTAGAGTTTAATCCAATTTTATCTCTATTCGGTGTCCATGTACCTTACTGTAAAAACCCCAATGATGGGACTCCATCTACCTGAGACAGTGCCCCAAACATGCTATTCTATAGACCATATCTGGCTTAAGTCCCCCCCACACACACACTGTATAACAGCATAGATTTGAACTCATTTTTTACCTAATCATACGTCTACTATTGTACAACCAAAATACTCCTCATCCATTCCCTCCAATCTTGTGATTTTTTATGCTTCTACATCTCAAGGGCAGATGATCTAATCAATACAAATGCTTAATTAACATTTTCTTAGCAGTAGCAAAAACTGAATCTACTCTGCCTCTAGTTGTTTAATGACACAACAATAACTTTTGCAAATGAACTATATTCAATGACGTAAAGGGAAATGCTCAATAAATTCAGCTACGGCTAAGGCAAAATACCATACTATTTCATAGACTTTTAAAGATTATGCAGCAAATAACTTTCTAAGTAAACAACGTCTTAAGAAAACTTTTCGTAATTTTATCTGGTTCTAGTGATCTTAGTTCTGTGTAGATGTGAGAGGAGCCTTGTAGCAATCAGTTGTCCTTGTCTCGCTACAGAAATTCACTCGCCTTTAATCCCTGCACTTGGGAGGCAGAGGCAGGCGGATCTCTGTGAGTTCGAGACCAGCCTGATCTACAGAGCTAGTTCCAGGACAGGCTCCAAAGCCACAGAGAAACCCTGCCTCGAAAAACCAAAAAAAAAAAAAAAAAAAAAAGTGAGAAATTTGGGAAACCTTGAATCACTACCCAACAGCCACAACCATCTAGTATCTAGTGAGAAACAGTCATTTCAGTCCGTTTGATCCAGGTATCATTTCCTCTGTCAGTCCTTGAGATTATCGGCTGCTTTCTCTTATGAACAAACCAAACAGCCAAATCTGCTTTTAACTCAAAAATGCATTTGAAAGGTTAGGTTGTTTTGTTCCAACCTTTCTACCATCTTCTCTTCCTTCATTATTTTACTCTTCATACACTCATCTAGTCATCCCTTCACTCTGTCTAGGTGCAGAAGGACCATGTAAGGCACTGTAACCGATAGGATGACATATAATGCACACCCTTTACTTTCAATAAATTTATAGCTTAATAAAGAGACCCACAGACCTAAGATAGAACCAAAAACAATGGACTAAAAACAAAAATCACTGAAATGATTCTGAATGATACCCTGCTATCCTCGTAGATCAGAGTCTAGCCCAATCAGGAAGGCTGCGTCCTCAGCTGATGGGAGGAGATGCAGAGACCCACAGCCAAACTTTAGGAAGAGCTTGGAGCTCTGGGAATCTTGCTGAAGAGAAGGAGGAAGGATTGTATGATCCAGAGGGGTCGAGGACACCACAAGAACATGGCCCACAGAATCAACTAAGCAGGGCTCATAGATGCTCACAGAGACCTGTGAGGGTTTGACCTAGGTCCTTTGAATATATGTGATACTATAGTTTTGTAGTTTGATGCTCTTGCAGGACTCCTGATGGGAAAACAGGGATTACCCCTGACTCTTTTGTCAACCCTCCTACTGGGTAGCCTTGTCCAGCCTTAATATGAGGGGATGTGATTAGTCTTATTGTAACTTGATATGCCATATTTGGTTGATATCCCTTGGAGGCCTGCCCTTTTCTGAAGGGGAATGGAGGAGGCATGGGTCTAGGAGAGAGGGGAGGGCCTGGGGAGGACAGGAGAGAGGGGAAACTTTGGTAGGGATGTAATATATGTGAGAATAAAACAAAAAAATGAAAGAGAATGCAGCACATTGTAAACAATCTTTATTTATGCTAATGATGTATTGGCAACCACACAAATTTTAATAAAAAGTAACTGAGATTGAGACAATGCCATGTTTCCACTTTCTGTAATAGGGCTTTATGTACTATGAGGGTTAGTTTTCAAAGTAACCCTAGGATTTGGTTGCTATTATACTTGCTCAGTTTGAAAGATAAAGCAACAGGTAAATTGGGGTAAGCAATTTTCTCTAGGACATAAAGGTTGATGAGTTCAAGAACAGAGATTCAAATCCCTGCAGTGTGCTCTAGGTAACAGGCATTATGATTCTTGTTCCACAAATTATTAAATTTCATCTTCTCAACATTCATAATGATAGAGTTTTAGAATATTGTGACCACAATTCTCTAACAATGTCCATGCTCCAAATCCACACAGGAAAACCTTTTATGACCCTTTTCTTTAACATGTAGAAAGAACTCTACTTGTTTCTTGGTGGTGTTTACTTTGAGAGAAACATGGAATTCATGAGATTCTGTGACTCTTAAACCCATGAGATGCTTCAGTGTCCATCCTACAGCACAGTTCCTTCACTGGGTGCACTAGTTTGAGTGGGTTTTGCTGTTTACAATCAAATTATTCAGACATTGAAGATACTACAGATTTTAAAACATGTATGTGATTTAAAAAATTAATACATTTATTTAACTGTGTGCATTTGTGCATTTTATGTGTGTGTGCATGCATAGACAAGAGAATCATAACTCTTAATTAGGTCACTGTGGTTATGTCAAGTAGGATAGTATGCCAAAAGGGACCACACACAGCTACATAAGGATAGAAGTTGGGGAAAATATCCCTTAGAAGGAACTTTCCAGACAATTTTGTTTCAATGAAGCCTATAGTCTGCCATGTGGGAAGTAGAACTTTGACATATACCTCTCCAAAGCAGCAAGAGAAGCACATACAAAGCATCAAACAACGTGGGCAATCACGTGGGCATACTGACCACCAACACTGAATGTATTAAAATGGCATGTTCTCTTGCTAAGAACTGTTTTTACGCTGGGGTCCTTAAGACCTTAATTTTGGCATTCAGACAGTATGTATCTAGGCAGAGAGCAGGAGAGGGGTGAAAGCGGAAGACAGAGGTCACTACAATGCAATTTAACAAATCTATAACGTACAAAGATGTGGCCAGAATACAAGAGAGAATATTGTGCTGGGGCTGGAGAGACGGCTCAGCAGTTCAGATCACATACTGTTCTTGTAAAGGACACAAGTTTAGTTCCCGGTACCCACATCATGTGACTCACAACTCTGCAACTCTAGCTTGAGAGAGTTCAGTGTCCTGTTCTGGATTCTCTAAGTACCTACACTCATTTGCACATACCCACACAAAGACAAACACACATTATATACATAATTAAAAATAATGTTTTTATTTTAAAAACTTCCTTTTAAAAAAGAAAAATAAGCAGTAAAAACTTTAGGAACAGTCGCCTTAAATTGTTTACAAAAAAAGAAAAACAAAGGCTGGCTCAGGCATATCAAAGGGAAAGAGATTGTCGGTCATTTTAGGCAGAAAGTTCTTGTGAGAAAAGCAGAGAGTTGAATAGTTAGAGAAACCACCACACTTCTGAGCTGTTGGTGAGCTAAAGCAATAGTCTCAGGTTAATGAGAGAACACTAGGCAAGAGGCAGGAGCCAGATCACAGAAGGACCTAGAGAGAGGTCCAAACTACTTAATATAAGACACTATCAAATAACTATCAAACAACACCACACAAAGTGTGTCCAGGAAACTTTTGAGCATAGAGGCATTTCACCTTGACCCTCAAAAACAATCTATTTATATCTAGAGAAAGCCTAAAATTAGATAGGATTGCAAAATTCCCACTGGCGTACAGAGCCACAGTCATCTGTCATATCCTAATGTTCAGGATGATAGTGAAATTTTCTCTTAGTGTCAAAGCAAGAGACTGATTAAAACACAAATCACTACCATCTTGAGTAAGAGATTTTAATAACAGATGTCTCACAATATGAATTATCTTTTGCTATCTAAAATGAGATGTCACCGAACATTGTCATTACATTGCCAAGGGACATAAATGTTTTTTTTCCAAAAATTGTTTGTAAAATAGTTAATATTTTTTGCCTTTAGTATATGCCAGTCCCCATGTCAAATCCTCTATATAAATTGTTTACATGTTATATAACTAAAATTACTTCTCTAAAATATTTACTGTGCCATTTTCCCCTTCTATCCACAATTTCCTATACGCACACTATTGTCTGTGTTGGAAAAGCACGACAAGACTAGGAGAGTAGGGATGGCAGTGTGGTTGAGTGGTGGAGTCCTCACCTAGCGTGAACAAAGCTTTAGTTTCAAACCTCAGCACTAGAGCAACACTGGCAATGATAATTAAATAAAAAATAAGAGAAATCAAGAGAGGATGAAAAAATGAGTAGAGGAGTCCTAACATCCTCAATTGGGCCATCCTCGTTATGGAGCACAGACCCATTTCTAGACCTCTCTATGCCAGATTTTACTTGTTTGTGAAAAGGAAACCCTGCTTATATTCCATGGTGACTAAGTTCAGTGTGTTAATCTAAATGAGGACCTCTAAGTGATTCCCAGTACGTTCTGGAATTACAGAATACTCTGTAACTGGAGCTCTTGATTCCTGCGTGACTCCTCTGACTCCTGTTAAGAATTTCTGACTATAGTATTGTGCCACATACTCAGCAAAATTACCTTTGTTCAAAATTAGCACAAAACTACTTCAGCTATCTTCAACAGATTTATCTTTTTAGTGAAAACACTACAGTCTAGAAAATGGAAAAGCTCTGAGTTTCAGACTACTAGTAATTTAGTGAATAGCATCACCGGAAGTAAACTGCTCCTCCTCAACTATTTCTAGTCTAATAAAAGAGAATTGTTCAGCAATTTGCATGTGATGGAGCAAAATGGGATCCAGGCAGTAAGATCTGAACTAACTCCTAAGCAAGCCAGCCACTCCTGAGCATCTTTGACAGTCACTCGACACATGTGAAACAAGGACAGAGTGGCTGCCTGCCATCAAGGTCTGCACATCACAGGGCCAAAGGTTGCTGAAAACACACACGTTGGAGTTTCTACCAAGGCTATTTTTGCCACCTATCACACAGAGACAGCTATCACTGTCATACTTGTAGCTTTCTTAATATAATTTCATTGGGCTAATGGACATTCTGGCATTTTAAAAGCCTTCTGAGAGTTTACAGAGATAAGGATGAAGTGAGAGACGAAATATATATGAGACCAGTAAAACTGGATTCAATAGCAGATTCCTCTAGCAGTTCTGAGACATGAAACTATAGTTTAATCTCATCCAGCTTTCATCTGTCCTCTGCAAAAGACTGCAATCTCCAGTCAATGTGTGTGAGATTGGGGCTGGAGAAGGAAGAGAGAAGGGAGACAGTAAAGAGATAGAAACAGAGAGAAAAAAAGACAGATACAGAGAGAGAGAAAGCTCAGAGGTAGAAAGAGAGACACAGAGAGAGAGAGACAGACACATGCATACACACACACAGAGAGAGAGAGAGAGAGAGAGAGAGAGAGAGAGAGGGTGAGAAAGAGAGAGAAGAGGTAGATATGTTTTAAAATAATCAGTGGATCTAATCTACATGGGAAGTAGAAAAAGACAAGATCTCCTGAGTAAATTGGGAGCATGGGGACCTTGGGGGAGGGTTGAAGGGGGGAGGGGAGAGGCAGGGAGGGGAAATGTAGAACTTAATAAAAAGAAAAAAATAATAATCAGTGGAGACAGAACTTCAGGATGTTTGTTCTATTATATAAAATCAGTTATTTCATAACTCATTTAATATGCTGATTCAGTTCAGGTGATTATTTGGCTATTTCATAATACAAATCAAATGACACATGGTTTAAAGCAGTGAGAAAGTACAGAACATTGAATCAATGGATAATACTTCAAGGTAACAGAGGAAACTAAGAACGATGATGATCATCTGCAGCCTACAGACAAACAAGTGCCTGCGTCTTATCACATTACATATTAAGAAATTGCCAATGCACTGGCATCTTGTTCTACAGTTGTCTTTTTTTTAAAAAAAAAATCTTTTAATATGTTCCAGACAATGTCTTTAGTGCATGGAGACAAGATATAAAGGGCAACATTCTAAAGTTCAAGTGATTATTAATAAGGATTGTTTTATAAAATACCTTGCAGTAGTTCTGGTTATGAGTAATTTGAGATGTCGTGAAGGTTGGAGATGGCTTCCTGCATGGTTCTTACCACCCAGCAGGGTTTATGTAAAAATGTCATCTCCAGGATCCCATATGCAAATACTTGGACTAACTCTGGAGTTCATTATAGATTTAGTTTCTTGACTATTATTTAGCAGTTAAAATATAGAAGATACAGCTGCATCTTTTCCAGGTATTAGATGTTTGGCTAAAATGTGCTGCTTTGCCAAAGGAGGACTTTAAAAAGTATTAATTCTCTGAGAATTTCATAGCATGTGGTTTGATCATCTTCACCCTTACACTCCCTAACCCTTTTCAGATCCCTCCCCACCTCATTACCTGCCCCTTAAATATGCATTTTCTTTTCTTTTTCTTTTCTTTCTTTTTTTTTTTTGGATTTTTTCGAGACAGGGTTTCTCCGTAGCTTTTGGTTTCTGTCTGGAACTAGCTCTTGTAGACCAGGCTGGCCTCGAACTCACAGAGATCTGCCTGCCTCTGCCTCCTGAGTGCTGGGATTAAAGGCATGTGCCACCACCGCCCGGTCTTTTTTTTTTTTTAAAACAATTCACCAAGTCCATTTTTGTTATCTATATATTCCTGGCTGTGGGGCATTCCCTGGAGTGTTTTATGCACCAGGGGGCACATCCTTAAAGAAAACTTCTCTCTCCCCACAAATCCACTTGTCTATAGCTCCTCAGGGTTTTTTCCCCTTTTACTTCTGGGTAAAATCTTGTTCGATAATTTTCCATCTGGTAAATATTTACTCTGATGTGTCTGTCTATCAAATGTTATATTCTGTTATCTTATTCTTGGCTGTGCCTTAAAGAACTGAATAAAATATAATCTCACAAATGAAACTTTCTCCAAGTCCTCTGATTCTTCTTGATTGTTACGTGAATAGGATATCCAATGACATCACAACTCAAGGGCTTCTGAACCACAAATGTATTACTGTGAAAAGATCAGTGTTGAGAGTAACTTCTTACTAAAGTGTGGCTAAAGGGTACCTTTTCCTAAAAGCATGCTTGAAGGATAGTATAGTTTGGGGATTATTCCTAATGAGTGTTCTCCTCCCAATTTCCTCTTGTAGCTTCAAAAGAGTTGAAGCAGACAACCGAAGCGCACAACCGCAAATTCCCATAGCTTAGTATTTCTACTGAAGATGCTAATGGTCCTCATGAAATCATGTCTTGATGTGGGATGCCCCTCTGCATGCTGTGAATGAGCTTTGTCATCCTTGGTTAATAAAAAAGCTGTTTTGCGCTTCTGGCAGGGCAGAATGGAGCAAGGGGGGAATTCCAAGCAGAGATAGAGGAGAAAAGAAGACAGAGTCAGGGAGACGCCAGGTAGCCACAGAAGGAGACAGACATGCTGGGAACCTTACTGGTAAACCACAAGCCTCATGGTAAAATACAAAATAACAGAAATGGGTTAATTAAAGATGTAAGAGTTAGTTAATAAGAATCCTAAGGTAATAGGCCAGCAGTGTTGTAATTAATATAGTTTCTGTGGGATTATTTCGGGTCTGGGCAGCCAGGAATAAATAAGCAGCCTAAGCCTACAATGTCTGATTTGTCCCGTAGGATGAAACTTCTCACACGTGCTGGCCCACACCACACAGGTTAGAACTAGCTCCCTTGCTGACAGGCCGTTCTCTAAAGATGCAGTATACATACACAATAGTTATTTTTCTCGCTAACTGTGACTTTCTGGAAAGAGAAGGATGCCTGGTATAGTGTGTAAGAGATTTAGCACACATGCATGGAACACACACTAAATATGCAATCATTGTTTATCTGAATTTCTTTTTTTTTTGTTTTGTTTTTCGAGACAGGGTTTCTCCATAGCTTTTTGGTTCCTGTCCTGGAACTAGCTCTTGTAGACCAGGCTGGCCTCGAACTCCCAGAGATCCGCCTGCCTCTGCCTCCCAAGCGCTGGGATTAAAGGCGTGCGCCACCACGGCCCGGCCTGAATTTCTAATTAATCTGTCTATCCTACGTTCTATGAAGCATATCTAGTCAATAAAAAATATCATGATGAGTAGTTTTAAAATATTTTAACTTTTATTTTTATGCCTATAGGTATTTTGTCTGCATGTATTATCTGTGCACCACATGGATGCAGTATCTGTGGAGGCCAGAAGGAGGCACTGGATCCCTTGAGAATAGAGTTACAGATGGTTGAGAGCTGCATTTTGAGTGCTGGGAATCAAACTTGGGACTTCTAGAAGAACAGAGGGGCCATCTTTCCAGTCCTTAAACTGCTGTTTCTTAAAGCAGCTAAAATTTCTTATAGAAGCAATAAGAAAACAATATGATTTAGTTTTACTCTGGATGTTACTGGCTAAGTGACTTTGGATAAGATGTTTTAACCTTTCTGAACCTCAGCTATGTTATTCTTAAAATAACTGTCTACATTGTAAGAATCGTTCTAAAGACTAGTTATATAGGGAAGCACTTGGCAGAGTTAGAATTCATTTAGCATTGGAAATTCTATCATTATGGCTCTTAAATAAATTTCTGCAAAATTGAAATTCTTCCCTGCATTTGTATAAATCTCTGTATTATGGGTAAGACTCAAAGAAAGTCTTGGTGGAATATTTATGGGAAAATGACATTCTGAGTTCTTGACTCAACAGAGATTCGTGTGTGTAAAATAGATTAAATAAAGTTCTCAAATATGAGATGTGATTATCGTAAAATTATGTCAGTTCCATGTTATATATTTTTCAGGTCTGAAAATGAGACCATCAAATACAAGTTGGACAATTATATGGAAAGTATCATCATAAATTGTGTATAAGCACATATTCAAACCACATCCTATTGTCATATAAGAGAGACAACACAAAACAAGCCTTCTTATTTGTATTTTATCCCTGCTTGCAGAAATATTCTATAAATGCAGAGACATGTTCTAGGATGAATTTTGAAAATTAAGGTCTGAAGACATACTCACCAGTATAATTGACTTACATTATATAGACTATCCAATCCTATAACATTATTTGCAAAACCTTATCAAATTGCTTTTTATATTGTAGCTTTGATTAAAGTCCTCTAGCCAGTCTCTAATGAGTATGTTTTAGGTAACAACACAGAAACACTGATGATCTAAAGTTTAGATTCTAAAAGAATCAATAGCAACATTAGAAGTGTCATTTCTGTCAAGCTGCATGACTATTTAGTCTTGATCGTAATCTTTCATTTGTCTTGGTAAATTTTCAGTTAGTACTAAAACAGATGTAAAAGGGGAGTTAGAAAAACATTTAAATGCTGTAAAGGTCATCTACCAGTAGCAACATCATAGGCTATATAAAACCATCTTTAAAAATTATTCAGGAAAGAATGTTCTCATTTTGGTGGTAATTTCATGTGGAGTGCATAGCTTCTTGGCAGCAGGGGGCTAAAGGAAGACAACTGATGGCCAACTGGTTTTTTAAGAAAGTCACTCACAAGGATGTGTTCAGGCACACCTCAGCTGAATTAGCTCAATTTGAATCAACAGAAAACTCGTACATGTCTCTGACTCTTTGGCCAAGTGCCAAGGTTCAGCTAATGGTGCAGGAAGCTAAAGTAGAGTGTTGCCATCAGAGCATGTACTGAATCATCTCTGGCAGTTCCCAGGGGCCCCTTCTGGACCACTGCAGCATGGGCACATGCTTCTTCTTTCATAAAGTCCTTAAGTCTTGCTTGAAAATGAATGGGAACTGCCACCACTGATTCTAGATTCAAACTAACCCTCCCACAATTACAACAGAAATAAGGAAACAAAGCCAGCTAGCCAAGTACAACAGCAGGGCCAACGTTCCCATCCACCTCAACACAAAGACATCCTGGTATGATCTCTCTACATGGCATTCATCGTTGAAAGAAGGGAAGTGAGGCTCATCAGGTAGAAAGCCCCGTCCATTCTTGCTGTATCAATAACAGCCCACAGGTCAACTCACCTAATTTTCCAAAAGCCTTCCTTATTCTCTTGGTTATTTAGGAATACTAGTATCGGGTTGAGGATATATTTGGTTCTGAGTGGCAAAACACTTGCGTAGCATGTATGATGTTCTGAGTTCAAGACCAGCACTGAAAAAAAAATGTACTACCACCATCACAAGAAATAATAATAAAATAAACAATGACAACACCTGTAGAAGCAACCACATGACAAACACTGGACCAAATGTGTTCCAGCCAATATATTGCTAAAGACTCTACATATGAGGGAAGTATCTAGTCAAGAGAAATAGGCTCACCAAAGAAGATGAACACAGAAGAAAAAGGCCAGTTCATGGTAAACCAGACTTGTACACCTGGTATTTGATTTCTAAAAGCACCTCTACTAATATCCTGGACACTGTATAAGGTTGCATATTAAATATTATCCTATGGCAATAGATTAATCTGGTAGAACACAGCTGACATTGATTGTCACTTTTGAATCCCATGTGATCCACCCCTTCTATTTCTGATACATTTCTCCCTCCTAACTCTTCTTCTTTGACTATGGATTGTCTTTTTAGTCTTCCCAGGATTTTATAAATGTTTAAGGAAAGAAAATAAAACAAGTTTGCTGTAACTGGCCCACATTAAATGACTGTGTCACACTGTGACATTGGTGGAGAGGAGCATTGGAAGAAAGGGATCTCCTGTAGTAGGAGGCCACTTGTTTGTTCCTGGCTGCCCGAAATAACCACCCAGGAACTGTATTAATTAAGTTACTGCTTGACCATTTCCTCTAGCTTCTTATTGGCTAACTCCTATGTCTTAACCCATCTCTATCAGTCATGCCACGTGGCTGTGGCTTACCGGATAAAGTTCCAGCTCGTCTGTCCCTGACGGTGGCTACATGGTGTCTCTTGACTTCTTTCTCCCAGTATTCAGTTTAGTTTCCCCCACCTAGCTCTGTTATGCCCTGCTATAGCCCACAAAGCAGTTTCTTTATTAACCAATGGTATTCACAGCATACAGAAGGAAATCCCACATCAACCTCCCTAGGTTTTATCAAAAGAAAAAACTCTCTTTTTTTTTTTTTACTTTGAAGCTTATCAATTAATGACCAGTGAATTCTCTTCTTAAATTTTATACTAATTTGTTTAGCACAAAAATAAATTCATTGTGAATTTCCCACACATATCTATCATTTTTTTATTCTCTCCCATTCTCCTGCCCCTGTCCCCCTTTCCTCCTTGTACTGGTTCTCCCAGTCCCTCAAACAGTTGCCATTCCACTTTCTTGACATTATCTCCACACAGTTCTTAGAGAATGCCGAGCTATAAACCTGCATCTTTCAGGACAATTTGGAGAAGCACTGTTTTAAGATCCTATACACTGGCTATCATTTTCTTCTTCTCTACAGATGCACTTAACCACATGGTTAAGCCAACTAACAGAATGTGCACATTGCAGAATCTCTTTGAAAGTATTCAACATAATGGCAGAATTCTCTAATTATCCTGAAGAGTGAAATTTATAACAGTTCACTTAATTTATGGGATTCTTTTACTTCCTTTATTTTCACTTAATGATTTTTTAAAGTATAATTTAGAAAGACTAATTGAGACTTTTGTTGTGAAATTTCTCTAGTGTCTCCCTACTGGCCTAAATAAGGTCCTCCACCTTTTCTCATTGATCTTTGAATTTTGGTTATTACTTTTATCATAAAAAGACCCACAGGACAGGTTAATAGGTCTATTATTTAAATGCTTGGACCATTTGAACACATGCATTACCATTAAATCCTACTTAATGTTGGGTGGTTGAAGATAAAGTGTTAATCATTATCTGAAATACTCCTTTCAGTATCAACCTTTCTTCTAAAATTCCACTTTTCCAACACAGCCTCAGTCTGGCATGTTCTTATATAATCTTATATTATCATAATAATTCCAAAGCTTCTCATTCTATATTTTATAACCATATATCTAGCTTCCTACTCTCTATTTAGTTTTTGTTGTGTTAGGAATCAAACTCAAGGAATTAAATAGACTAAGAAATCACTCTGCCACCTCTCTCTCTCTCTCTCTCTCTCTCTCTCTCTCTCTCTCTCTCTCACACACACACACACACACACACACACACACACACACACACACACACATTTCCAAATCCTATGAAGTACTTTGATTTTCAAGCATTTAACAACCAATACAAGATGTAAAACGAACTGCTCAAACTTTGTGTATGGATCATTGGATTTGTTTAGATTTACTTATTTTTATTTTATGCGTATGAGTGTTTTGCCAGTATGAATGTAAGTTTTCTGCTTGTGTTTACTTGCCTGGTACCTGCAGAGGGCAAAAGAGGGTGCTGGATCTCCTGGAACAGGAGTTCATAATATCTGTAAGACCCATGTGAGCACTGGAAACTTACTTACTTGCAAGAGCAGCACCTCTGAGCTCTCTCTCCAGAACTCTCCCTTTTAAAAGGGGAGTTACAGCCGGGCAGTGGTGGCGCACGCCTTTAATCCCAGCACTTGGGAGGCAGAGGCAGGCGGATCTCTGTGAGTTCGAGACCAGTCTGGTCTACAAGAGCTAGTTCCAGGACAGGCTCCAAAACCACAGAGAAACCCTGTCTCGAAAAACCAAAAAAAAAAAAGGGCGGGGGAGTTACATGTTTATCACACCATTTACAGACCCTCCATCAAGCCTACAGAAATGTTAATATAGCATTAGGAGCATATTTGTTCAGCACTTATGAATATTTAATGTAATTATAGGAAGTTGTTGAAATTTATTCTATAAAAGACAATAGAATATTAATTAAATACAGTTGAGATATCTTCTTAAAGTAAAAACCATTATTGCCTGGCTCATTAAATAAATGTTTATAAGCAAGGCATGGCAGCACACGCCTTTAATCCCAGCACTTGGGAGGCAGATGCAGGCAGATCTCTGAGTCTGAGGCCAGTCTGGTCTACAAAGTCAGTTCCAAGAGAGCCAGAAATACACAGAAAAACCCTATCTTGAAAAAAAGAAAATGTGTTTTTATTCTGTTGAATTAACCTTCTAAAATTGTTCTTTGCAATTGCACATATATTTACTGGGCTGAAAATTTTCATATCAGACAAAAATTTTTGAATTTCATTTTGATACTATATATAATATAGCAATCTATCTGTGAATAAAAGTACAAATACCTACACCTTATAGTTTTATATTGTATGATCGCTGTTTATTTCCCAAGACTTCAAGCTTTATGTTCTACAATGAATAAATACCACAGCAATTAGTGGCATAAGTAATAAGCCCTTTCCAACTACACCTTAACTTCTGAAGTCATTGGTAATCAGTATTCAGATAGAAGACATATAAAAATCACTGCTCCATTAATACAATAATTAGCTTTAGGATGAAATGATACCTAATCTTATCAAAGAGTTGACAAGAAAACAAAGCTCTTTTACTGGGAAATCAATTAGTATGCTAAAGATGTTAATGAACTGAGCTTAATCTAATTAAATGCCAAGAATAAAGTGTAAGATCAGAATAGCAAAGAATAAAATCAAAACAAATACTGAACTAAGATATCATAGCATTTAGTCAGATTAAATTTCACTGTCCTATCAATGAAAATTTTTCCAGAACTCATTAAACATTCAAAGTGAACACTAACACATTTCTCCAACTTTATAGTTAAATAAATAAATACAGAACTCTAATATCTTTTAGTGTATGAAATTTAATCAAACAGTTAATAACTTCTATATAAACCAAAATGGCAGGTAATAAGATTTGTTAGAAACCATTCTTCCCCTCTTCCCTCCAAAGAAGCTGTACAAATTAGTATCAACTAGCAGTGTATTTAAAAGGCTCAAATAGGTTACTAATTTGTGACTAAATACACATTAAATGGGTCTAAAATGCCTGCCTCAAGTGGAAAGAATACATAGATATATGTATGTTATACATGCCATATTCAAATTTGAATTCTGTATCATTTTAGATTTTTTACTTCGGGCCATTTTGTTTAATAAGTTTGATTCTTAACTTCCTAATCTATAGAATGTATACACTAAGATCTACCCCAACATTTTAAGAACTAGCAGAGCTAAATCCTCAACTCTATCTAACCTAGAGCAAAATGCCATTAAACATAGGTTAGCAACAACAACACTCATGACTCTACAGCATAGTAGGACACAGAACAAACATCAGTTTTCTGTTTTAGGTGTCCAACAGTCAAAAAGGAATTCATCTTAATTTTCCTATGAAACTACTGCATGTTTAATTTATAAATAAAACTATATGTAGGTCATGTAGATGTATACACACTTCCTGGCCAAAAAAAAAATTAAGTTATAAACTTAATTTGAACTCAGCTCTCTGGCTACAAGTTTAGTAGCTTGGATTCAAAGCAGGACTCCAGACCTGTACAAATTCTAAGGTCAGGTCACCCTATAACTCACACATAAAGAATTACACAGATAGTACCCTCATGAAACCTGTACTTAACATGGAAACTGGACCTTTATACGAATTGGTTAAACATACTTGTCTTTGAGATCAACAGTGAATTTGAAATCTTTTATTGTGTTTGAAATATCATAGGTTAAGCATATTAAAACTATGAGACTATTTCTACTAATTCAACACAATCATTTCACAACTCTGTTCTGTATTAAAGTAACAGTCCCTTAAGCGGATATTTTCACCATTTCTGTGATTTTATAAATTTTTAATTTGCATCTCAGTGTTTGGGAGGTAACATTTCTTAAATTTAACTAGAAAATAGAAGTAAGCTGACTTCTGTAAACACAGGGTTTCCTATTTTTGGTTTATACCGGCAGCTTGGGGAATGTCTGTAAGTCCCTTGATGGTGTGCGTAGCTTTAATTCATAGCATATTTCTCAGATATAATCTTTAGAATCTAAAACTATAAAAGTTAAGTTCTAATAGGTTAGAAAATCTTTCCAAACATTGGATAAAGGCTGGGATTCCAAAGATACAGTGAAAGGACCCATTTTTGCTCTGACCTAGCCCAAGGTAAAAGCCTACAGTAACAAATGGAAGTAATAAACAAAGATAATTATCTGTATAATTCAAAACAGAGAGAAATTAGTTAGCAGAAGCATCTGAATAAGGGAGGCATTAACATGGTTTACTTTGAGTCTGGTAATTACAGAGTCATCTCTGATTGGAGGTCATTATAAAGGTAAAATAGAAATGTCTTTCTTTGGACAGCAAGTTAGGCAGCCTTTCATTTTCAAGGTTTGGTTTCACTGTGCGTTTTCATTCCTGCCATCTATTTATTCTAAAACAAAATATATTTTCATATGCAATATTAATGTTCCCTAAGTTTCAAGAGCCAAGTTGAAATTTTTTTAATATTTATTTATTTATTATGCATACAATATTCTGTCTGTATGTCTGCAGGCCAGAAGATGGCACCAGACATCATTACAGATGGTTGTGAGCCACCATGTGGTTGCCGAGAATTGAACTCAGGACCTTTGGAAGAGCAGGCAATGCTCTTAACCACTGAACCATCTCTCCAGCCCCCAGCCAAGTTGAATTTACTTCACTTTTAAATTGCTTGCTTTGGTTAACAGAAAAATAAAAGCCGTTAAGGAGGGCAGTTAAGCACACGGCTGCTTCCAAGAGGGTTTCAGATATATAGTTATTCACGTCCATCAGTACATCTTAAAGGTTTATTTGAACATGAACTTCCCCAAACCAAGTCATTATTATGATAGTAAAGTAACGATTGCTGTCACCTCCTAACAATAAGACTTGCATGCGTGCCAGAAAATTCCCAATAATGGTGCCCATCTCAGGTCATATTGAACATTCACTTGAACACTAAGATGACTAAGATGATCCATCCCCTGATTTTACAGAAGAGAAAGGGAGTCTTTGTGCCTATCCACGCTCTCATGTCTAGTAGTTTGTATTCAAAGCAGAGACTCCAGCCCCGTGTGAATTCTGAATTGAAGTCATCTTAAAAAGCACAACTAAAGAATGAATGCAGGCAGCTCCCAATAGAAAAACCATATTTACCACGGAGGCTGAGTTTTCCGTTTGTTTCATTTATGAATTGGCTCAACATTTTGCCTCATTTTGAGTTCTCCAATCTTTTCAACGCTCTCAACTTTCAAGCACCACTGTTCATCACAGTATCTGGGGAGCCGAGAGAAGGCTCTGTGGGATGAGTGCCTGCTGCACAAGCATGAGGGCCTGAGTTCAGGTCCCAAGAGTTTGCATAAGAGCCAGGCTCAGCCGCACGTGCCTGCAAACCCAGTGCTGGCGAGGGCTGGGGCAGAATCTAGAAGATCCAAGGGTCTAGCTGGCCAGGCAGTCCTAGCCAAAATACTAAACTTCAGCTTCAAGTGAGATACCCTGCGTTAAGAAAATAAGGTGGAGAAGTGAATGAGAAAAGAAACCGTGCTGTTCACCTTGGGCCTCCACGTGCACTTGCCAATACACCACCCACAATGAAAAGGCTAAAGAACAAAACCAAAAAGCCAAAACAACTAAAACCAACATCATGCTGCCTGTGCACACAGGGGGCGGGAAGGGGAGTGTAGCTTGGTAATAGAACACTTACCAGAACAATTATTTTGGTAACCAGTGAAACAAAGTATTATGTAATCCGAGGATAACTTTTCAGATTTCGATACTACCCATCATGTTTAGTTAATTCAGAATGTTTGTATCTGATTAAATGGCATGCGACATGTCTGAAGGTGCCTAGGAGATGTTCTCAACTAAAACATACACTCACTCTCACAGACCCTGTTCGAATCTTCCTCGCTCACAGGTGAAACCAAGGTGCAATAAGAGGCTAATTGATCTGCATTTATGTTTAAAGAACAAAGAAAAAAGCAAACAATTTAATTTTAAGAGCCTCAAGCAAAACCCTAAGGGCTCACATAGCTACAAGCAGGCTCATTTGTAATCAAGAAGGAGAAGCATTTGTCAGACAGGTCTATAGCTACATCAAGTCAGGTTTCACCGTCGCAATCTTTTCCTACACTGAGAATTAAGTAAATATCTGAGTGGCATTCACAAAACAATTTTGCATGCTTGGGATTGATGCAGTACAAACTACCTGTCAAATTTCATGGTGGCATGTTAAAGACTGTTTAAGTTCCTTACCACTTTCTTTGAAAAGATATTTTTATTAACTCTATAATAATTTTATACAATGCATTTTGGGCATTTTTACCTCCCATTCTCCTGCAACGTTTTCTAGATCTGCTCCCACTACCCTATATCCTCAACTTTCCTCAGTGTACATTAGCTCAAATCCTAGTCTCTACAAAATAAAAACAGATCCAACCAGCCTGAGACCATGTGCCCCACCAGCAGGTGTTAGTGCAGTGGACTGCCTGGTTGCACAGAAGGTCATCCTGTTGAGAGGGAAGCATTTAGACTGCCTGCTGGTTGGGACAAAAGTGAATGGCAGATAGCACTAAATCTTAACACGATTCTCTGGTGACATGTGGAATTCCCAAAGTAGTTTCCCAGAGAATCTCTGCCCCAGTCCCCTGGCTTCGTGAATAGGATAAGAGATTCTCTTTGGGGTAGACTATGTCGCATAACAGGGTAGATCTTAAGACAGAGAGATGAAGTGAACTTGCTCAGTTCACCATTGAAAAGCAAGCAATGTCTAACCGGAAGCAGAAAAACATTCTAAACAAAAACAACAGGCACACAATGCTGTTTAACACTGACGACCTTTAAGCCTTAACCAGGAAATGGAAAGTGAACTTTACAGCCTGCAGGAACTGGATTCTGCCAAACAGCAATGGAGATTTTAGAACCTGATTCTTCTCTCAGAGCCTCCAGCCTGTGAGTCTCAGAAAACTCCACTGAGTCTAAAGGTAAGCAGGTGTTGTTTGTAATCTCTCAAACTCGCGGCTGTTTGTCAAACAGCGACAGAAAACGTCGATATTGTACCTTTTGACTTACATCTTCACCTGCTGACATTGCTTTAAAATATCTTATCAGATGGTGAAAACAAGCCTTTTGCCTGTCAGCAATTAACCATTCACAATTAGCATCCAATATTAGTTTTATGGAATGAGCCAGTGAAACCTTAAAACTGAGAACCTGTCCTAAGAGAACACAGTGCGAAAGGCATTGCAATTAGTGATTACCTACCACACTTGCTCAGAAATAGTTGCTCCAGTTTATGCAAACATATGCAAAACCACCACTTCAATTAGTGATGAGTATTTTGAGAAAAATAGTTTGAAACAGTAAAATGTCTGCTTTCAGTTTAAGATCGCACGGATTTGAACCATCTTCAGTGGATTTGGCCTGGAGCAATTATTATTTGGATGACACAATGATCATTGTGTAATTCTGTCTTCTTTTATATTTGGTTTATCATATTCTACAGAACAGTTGTTCTTTCTTCCTACTTGTTCAATTATTTATATGTACATGCACTTGTGAATACGTGCTTTCTTGGTTTATATTCCAGTGTTATCATGATTTGTTTTGCTACAAACATTACTCTCCATTTATATACTGGGAGCCTTGTATGTTGACTCTTGTGATAACTTTACAGGTACATGTTTTAAAAAATATTTTATAATACACATGCAGGCATATAATATGTTTGGATCAACTCTACTTCCGCAATCCCTTTTTTCCAATTCATCTCCTATCCCCATCTTCACTTTCCACTCTCAAGTTGATATATTGTTTTCTCTCTCTCTCTCTCTCTCTCTCTCTCTCTCTTCCTCACTTTTGGTTTTTTGAGACAGGGTTTCTCTGTGGCTTTGGAGCCTGTCCTGGAACTAGCTCTGTAGACCAGGCTGGTCTCGAACTCACAGAGATCCACCTGCCTCTGCCTCCCAAGTGCTCGGATTAAAGGCGTGCGCTACCATTGCCCGGCTCTTTCTCTTTTTCAATACAGGGTTTCTCTGTGTAACAACCCTGACTGTCCTAGAATCTGCTCTGTGAACCAGGCAAATTCCTCCTGCCTCTACCTCCTGAGGGCTGGGAGTAAGACATGCGCCACCATTGCCAGCCAGTCTTGCACTGTTTAAATACCTACTGAGTCCATCAGTTTTGTCTCTATGTACATAGGTGTAGAACCATCCATTGAAACATAAGTAGTTTCTCAGGGTCTGCATACTTGCCTAAAACAATCTTATCCTCCCTCAGGTGCTGTCAATTATCAATAGCTTTTCAAATAAAGGTGGAACTTTGTGAGTCCCCTCCCTCATCCATTCTGAGATTTTGGCTGGTTATGTTTTGCGCAAATCTTGTACACACAGTCACAGCTATTGTGAGTTCATCTTTGCAACAGCACTGTTGTATCTGGCAAAAGTTGTTTTGCTAAAGATGTCTGCTCCCTCTTTCTCAAACAATCTTTCCATTCCATCTCCCACGATGACTCCTAAGCCTCAAGGGAGAAGTGCAATATAGATGTCCCTTTTAAAGCTAGGATCTGCCTAATTCTTTCTCTCTGCATATTGACCCATTGTGAGTCTCCATAGTCATCACCATCTATGCACAAAGAAGCTTCTTTGATAAGGGTTGCAAGATGTATTAACTTACAAGTTATAACTTGGGGACAGTTTGTTACTATGTTCACTTAGTGGAATAATAGCACTTGGTTCTTCCCTAGAGCCCATGACTTGCCCAATTAACTCTACCAGACATGGGTTACATCACATAGAATGAATTGGACTTTAAATCCAATCAGAATGGGGTAGGTTACTCCTATTGTTATGATTTCAGTCACAATAAGACTGACACTTCCGGGTTCTAAGGTCATGCATGTGCAGGCAAGCCCTCAAGTAGAAGGGCCTAATGAATGGCCCCGGGATGTTAAAGGGCCCTGTGTGACCCTTTAACGTATGACTCAGCTAAGTCCTTGCGTGCGCATGTGTGAGCCTCATCATCTGCGTATGATGTAGTCACGTCAACCCCTGTGCATATGCATTAGGCAGCTTTTAAAAGCTGGACGCACCATCTCCTGCTCTCTTTCTCTGCATACCGACCTTCACCAGGCCTGTACCCCAGTAAACTCCCAAGTGGGTTATTTGCATGTCCCCTGTTTCCTTCTCATTCGCACCAGGTAATTTCACCTCTAACACTGGTGCCATTATTGCACAAGTAGGCATATCTCACTGTGCTAGTCGTTATTTTATAAGTATTATATAATATATAACATTATATAATATATAATAATAAATATATAGATATAATCTATATATCATTCTATCACTCTGTGTAGTCTAGAGGTACTAGATGCTGATCATACTAGCACTTAGGAAAAAAATCAAGTTAATGAATAAATAGGTAGCATATGCACCCCTCACAGACAAAGACAACACAGGTCTAGATTTCCTATTCTCATTCAGTGAATAAGAACACATGCCACACACAGCTCTCAACTCTTTATGTAATTCTATACTAAAGCAGGACTCTTGAAAAAAAAGTGAGGCAAGGCTTTTAAAAAAGAACCTGATACATATGTACCGTAAGAAAAGTATCAAGAAATAATTTGCGTCACGTCAAACAGCCTATGGAACTAGGCTAAATGGATGGGCCACACCTACTTAATGGTGTGACCGAATGGGTGAGTCACCACAGCTCGATCTGAAGGTCAGAGCAATAATCACACATCGAGTAAGGTAATAATCTGTAAGCAGAGGGTGATAATTAACGGAATGGAAGAACATCTATAATGGTAGTTTTCTGAAATCTCATGAAGACAGGAAAATGCATGCTAACTTGAGAGGCATGCCAGCTTGGCCAAGGAACCACACGACCTTTCTGCAGACTTTGTATTAGCTACAAGGAAAAGAAAGCTCCATCCTCTTCAGCGGAGATGAGGAGCAACCCTATAACTGAGTGGTAAAAATTGAATTAACATCACCAAGAAGGGACGATCATGTGTTTTCTCTTGTGTGTGATGCCCACAGGGCCAAAATATTACTTATACGATATTCTCTTTTATCAGACTGACCCAAATGAAGTGGCCTATCTGTCAAATTTCTTAAATTTGGTAACTATTCACACAGTACATAAATAAATATTCTTATTTTTAACAGATACACTTTGGGGGTTTTAGGAACAAGAGGATACATGCTTAAATTATAGTCACATGGTGCAGAAAAAGATTTTTATTAATGAAAAAAGTATAAACACATTTATTTAACATATTATACCAATATGTTAAAGGGGAGAAAGATGATCATGAACCAACTGTGGCAAAATGTCCAAACTGAAAAAACAATATGAAAATGCCTTCTGCATTAATTTTGCTACTTACATGCTAATCTAAAACAAATAAAACTCTGAAAGAGACACAGTAAGGATCCCCGAAGACCAGCAAACCTTTCAAATTTGAAGTGAACTAGAATCCAATCCTCTTTTTTAAATAAAAATTAAAAAGCACAATAGATGTAACAAATTTGGAACTGTTCATCTTTCATCTTCTTTGCCTAGACGGCATCTTAGACAAACAAATTTTAGTTTCACTGCTCTTAGTAAATGAAATTCATTTTCAAGAATTAGAACAAATGGTATTGCTTCCATTTCTTTATGTTGTGTGCGTATGTTTAGGTGCGCTTGTGTGCAAACATGTGTAGAGGCCAGAAGTCAACTCTGAGGGTTGCTCGTCGGGTATCATCCACCTTGATGTCTGAAACAGTGTTCTCGGTGACCTAGAACTTGTGATCCACCTGTCTCTGTCTGTCCTGTGCTGGGATGACAAGTGTGAGGTATAACTCCTAACCTTTCACATAGGTTCTGGTGACAAAACTCGGGTCGCAAGCTTGTCCAGCAATTATTTTACAGAGTGAGCTGTCTTCCACGCTCCATTTTGTCTTGTTCATGTGCTGGTATTCTACACCAGCCATTTCCAGAGCGAATCTTTTTAAACAGAATCTTTCCCACATTCCTTCAACAATGTTCTTTACAACCAAGGACAAATGTGATTCCATTATTGAGTACTCATATAAACTGGGATTCAAAAATAAAATAGGAATTTAAAATCTAGCCCAGCCCGAAGAAAATAAGCAACCAAAACATTTGCTTTAGTGCTTGCTTGCTGTTCACCTCCTGTTGACGTGCTTGTTTCTTTAAGCCTGCAGGTATATTTACTGATATCACTAGACTAGAACATATCCTTCACACTCAAGTTTAACACAAAATAAATCCACATCTAATTTCCTGGGCAATTTCACATCCATCCCAGAGCTCTTTATACAAAACATTCTGATGAGATACGAGCAGTCACTGAAGACATGGATTTTGTTTTATTTTTTCCTCTCATTAATCTTATCCCTGAATTTGTCAGTTGACCACATCTGTGAAGTAATTCAAAGTGGCAATTTCACATAAGTAATTTCCTGATTAATCATCTTTAAGTTTATTATTTAAATACAAAATTGTTAAAGAAAGCATCCTCTGGCATTGTTTAACCTGAGAAATAATTTTATGAAATACAGTGTGAGTCTGTTTGATGATTTGTAGATGATATGGTTTCTTGGACTTTCCTTCTTCTTATTTCTTAGTCAATGCTACACTATTCTTTCCATTAGCAAAGTAATTGTGTAAGTGGTTCCAAACAATTATTTAGTGTCAACTCCTAAAACACTATCCTAGGTTTAGTGTAAATACATAATAGGAAAAATGCAAAAACAGAGTTTTAGTTATTTTCATAAAAGTTTAGCTTGTGGTAAATAATCCCAAGCTAAGAAGATTAGGGTGGTTTAGTCACGGTGTGCTATGGAAATTTAAATGCATATAGAGAAAGAGAAACAACCAGAACAAATTATAGTGTATCTGTTTTTAAGTTTCAATAATGATTCCTTTCTGAACAATCTCATTTTATACATCTCTATATGCTGGCCACCCCATGATATAACTCAAAATTAAGTTCATATTAAATACATGAACTTTGTTGCAAATATTTAAAATGTACCATAACTCAAGTACATACATGTTTTATTTGCCATAACAGCAACAACACTATCATTCTTGAATAAGTCATACTTTAATTTCATTATGGATTATACTTTAGAGGAAATTTTGAAAAAATGAACAACTAAAATTGATGTTTAAAAAAATATAAGATACAGTCTCATGATTTGTTGTGGAATATGCTACATACCACCAGAGTAAACTCCTAAGTACCATTAAGGGTTGTCTGTGGGTAGATCAAAAGGCTGAAGAAGGTCTAAGACAGAGGAAAGGATGTCACACTTGTTTGCAAGCTGGAATAAGGGTATTAAGCACACTGCAAATAGAGAAAGTGTGAGATGACGATATTGAAGACAGCATTGTGCTGGGGCTGTCACAGCAGTCCGACACGTGTGCACATCCCTTCCACCTCCCCATCCGCTGCCACGCTAGAAGGATATGCACCACGGAAAACGGATGCTCACCACATCTGCCTCTCCCACTTCAAAGACCACCCTTAAAAACTGGGGCCATGTTACAGACTTCCGCACTGAAAAATCCCATCCAGTAATCCAACATGTATATAAAGGATACTAACACTGGGATGTATTTTAAAATGGGACACTGCTGGAGTCTTCATGGGTGAAGATCACTTTTGGTTGGATAACTGTAAAAAGTATTGAGAACCCAGTCAAACTATACCAAGAAGGATAAACAAGACTATATAAATGAATATCAGCTATAATATGAAATGATAAAAAGACATTTGCTAGGAAAGACTTGGAAAAAGAACCATCCCAGGTCTTGAAAAGATAAGGACGCCTTAGATCTTCCAAGAGATGAGAGGCCTCTAGTAGATATATCTACCTGACTGCAAAGGTTCTTTTTGTGGTAGTTTGAGTGAGAAATGACTCACCCCCACACACAGGCTCTGGTGTTCAAATACTTGGTTGCCAGTTGGAGGCACAGTTTGGGAGTGGGGGAATCATGGGATGGAGTTAGGTGGTGCAGCATTGTTGCCAGGAAGTACATCACTGGGGGCAGGTTTTGAGATTACACAGTTCTGTCCTACTTCCTGTTCACCCTCTCTGCTTCCTGTCTGAATTTGGAGATATGAGCTCCTAGCTCCTAGCTCCTAGCTCCCTGCTGGTGCCACTGAGCCTGCTGCCTCATGCCATGCTTCCTGGCCTCCATGGACTGTAATCTTTCTTCTACAAAGTGCCTCCCTCCGTCATGGTGTTTATCACAGAGTTAACAATAAAATAGAAGACTTTTCACTGGGAAGGGATCAGCTGAGAGCAGACTCTGGGACCTGACGGTGAAGCTGAGATTCAAAGCAGAACTTCCGCTTCCCTGGGCCCATAAGGGTAGTGGTTTGATATACTGTGATATAATTCACCTGCAAATAGATCTAAATGATATGAAATACAAGTTATGAAAAATCAGTTACCGTGAAAATTACAATTGAAGAGAATTGAAGAGAAATACTATAGAATCGTCAGTAAAATTGCAGGACCAAAGATGGAAGAGGCACAGATACCCCAGATAGAAGAGATGGAGAGACTGACCTTAAAACTGAAGCCAGGGTGACAAGGACCATAAAGGTGTGCTTAACAGAGAAACTCATAGAGGAGAATGTGTTAGCGAAAGATAGACAGACAATTTTCCCCCAAGGCTGTTGTCCAGTGGAAGAGTATAGTCATCTCTTAGGAGAGATGCAGACATCCATAGTCCACTCAGAATCATGACAGGAATAATAAAATTAAAAATACAAGCCAGCTCATCAGCTTCTTGCGAATGATCTCCCGTTTTCACACTTAGTCTTCTTTTAAGCAAAATTATTTGGCTGAACAGCATTAGGAACTTTGGCATTACTAGAAGAGATTTTTTAAGTTTTATAATTAAATTTGTAATGACTCCCCACTTTAGCAATTGGAAAATTAAGAAAATTTTTGTAGTTACAGAATAATTTATACTGTTTCTAATAAAGTTAAGAGTAGAAAATATTAAAAGTAAATGTGGAATATGGTAGTCTTATGTACGTGGGAAGTGAATCAACAGCCTCATGCTGGCCACATATGAATAGGGACATGGTGGCAATAGTATATATAATAATGTATATAAGAAGGGAGAAAGCCACAAACTATTAATAGGGCTCCGTAAGAAAGCTTTTAAAGTTTCCATGTTACAAACTCATTTTTATTCTGGAGTAGATAGGTCCAGAAATCTAGAAACACATTTTTTATACTGTTGTCATACACATGAAAAAATTATGATTTTTGGAAAAATTCAAAATTCTAATATTAATTTCAAGTGAACATACTATATGTACAATTTTGTTATATGGTAAAAAAATAAAAGTTTAAAGGAAAGGAGTTAGTTCTCCAGGATGAGAAAGTCATATTTCTAAGAAAAGTAAGTGCATAGTGCAAATAAAAAAAAAACCTATATTCTTCTTATGTAACATTTATGGGAAAATGCCTTTTCAGACCAATATGTTTCCCCACATAGAGAATAAGAGTACAGCAAGAATGTTATGGAATAGAGGAGGGAAGGGGGGATAGAAGGGAAAAGAATGGTGAGGGAAGGGGAGGAAAAAGGGAAACAAGAGGGGTGGGAAAAGGAGGGGAGGAGAAGGGAGGAAAAGGGAGGGGAGGAGAGAAGAGGAGAGGGAAAGGGAGGGAGGAGAGGGGAATTAAAGGGAGGGGAGGAATGGAGAGGGGAGAGGAAGGGAGGGGAAGAGAGGGGAATGGAAGGGAAGGGAGGAGACTTATCCCATAAAGATACTCAAAATTACTTCACAAAAATCAAGCTTTTCAATTAAATTTCTTAATTAGAAATGTAATTTCATAATGAGAGCTTTCCAAGTCTCCAGTGCATGGAACAGTAGAGGCAGTGGTGGTTAATGGGCCCCAGGGGAGTTAGTTCCCTTTCCCTGCTTGAGTACCTCAAGGATACAATTAATATTTTCAGTGAATTTTAGTAGTTTAGTAATGAGACCTGAGTCATATAAACTGTACATATTTGAAGAATACAAAGTGAAGACCATTGACATCTGTAGACACTCTAATTAACACACAATCAATACAGTGAACATGTGTGTCGCCCCAAAGGGTTCCCAGTTTCTCTTTATAAGATCTACGTTATGTCAATTCCTATCCCCAGGTGTGGTACGCTTTGTTTATCTATGGATTAATTAGTATCTTTAGAATTATAGCTAAATGGAATTAACAATGGATACTCTTTTATTTGGCCTCTTTCATTCATTACAATTATGTTACCAGACCTCTAGGTTGTTGAGTGTATTAACACTTCATTCATTTTCCTGCTGAGTACTATTTCATTGTATGTCATGTTTATCTGTTCGTTCCTTTACTGATGAATGTTTGAGTTGTTTCAAATGTGAGGCTATTTGCTACTAAGAACAAAGTTCATGTGCGTGCACATGCTTGTATGGACCCCAGCTTTCACGTAAGTACCTAGATTGTCTGGCAGGAGGTATACTGAATATATTTTTAATTTAGATTTTGAAGAAAGCAGTCATTGCACAAGTTTCCTAGACACCTATCAAAAGCACAAGAAATGTCTAATGGCAACACACACCCCCAAATACACAGCATCCCCAGCTGCTTTCATTCTAGGCATTTCAATATTTGTGTGATGGTATTTCACCGGTTTTATTTTTTATTTCTCTAACATCAGTCATCTTTAACATTTCCATGCTAACTTGCCATGAGTTTTCTAAACTGTGGGGCCAGATCACTCACTCATTTACAACATTGGGCTGCTAGCTTTCTCATTGTTGATATTTAAGAATTTGGAAAACTGGGAACATATCCTCTCTTGGGTATGTGATTGCAAAACAAATATTTTCTCCAGTATAAGAATTATCTTTTTTTTTTTTAATAACTTACAGTGGCTTTCACACAATAGCTTTTGTTTTTCAGTGCTGGGGTTAGAACTGAGGGTGGTCATGCTAGGCTCTATCCCTAAGCTACCTGCCTACCTCCTAGAAGTCCTTAGCTTTAATGATGTCTAATTAATCATCTTTCTTTCTCTACAGAATAATGATGTAATGTTATTATCTAGGAAAACTTTTTTTTTTTTCAAAATGTGGTTTCGCTATGTAACTCTGGCTGTCATGGAACTTTCTCTGTAGACCAGGCTGGTCTTGAAATCAGAGATCCACTTGCCTCTACCTCCCAATTGCTGGGATTAAAGGAGTGCACCACCACTGCCCACTAGAAAACTTTTAACCTAACCAAAGATTAAGAAATTTATAATAGATTCCTTTACCTTAAAAATTTATAAAATTTTATTTAATATTTAAACATGAAAACCATTTTAAAATTTCCTATATGGTGTGAGAAATGCACATTATAGATCCATATTATTTGTTTGCTTGTTTATTTGTTTGTCTATTTATTTATTTAATGAGGAAGAGGCCTGGTCAATCATCCTCATCAACTTAGATCGTGAAACCTAACATGGACAAGTTCAACAGAACCGCCATATATAGGCTGCCCATGCATGCTTCAGCATTGTCAAGGCATAAATTTCAAAACTTTTTTTAGTTTTTTAATGTATGTCTAATGGGGTCAACACCATTTGTGGGAAAGAGCTAACATTTTTTAAAGAAATTAACTTTAAACCTTTGTTGAAAATCAATCGGCAAATGCTATAAATTGAATTATGTCCACTAAAAAAATCATATCCAGAAGCTCTCAAACTCACAGTATTTTGGAAATGGAGACTTTGGTAGACACTTGGCTTTGGGTGAGGAGGCTGTTTGACTGGGGCCTGTGTCATGGTACTGTGACTCTTGTAAAAAGAGATACCCAGAGTTGCAATCACTCTAACTACACATACTAAAAAGTCTGCAATCAAGGAAGATGTCACTAAAATTTAACCATGATGGCCCTGATTTCAGACTTACAGTCCTCACAACTATAAGAAAGTTCATTTCTTTTGGCTAAGCTACCTAACTATGGTATTTGCCATAGAAAACTTATTTGCATGTAGGTTAGCTTCATGTAGGTGTATCTTATCTTCAGAACACGCTCTCTTGTTTATCATTGCTTTAAGGCACATGGGAGGTCAGTAGGATTCACCTCCAACTTTGTTCTCTTTCCTGGCCAGTTTATCTCTGTTAGGCTTTTGTATTTTCATTATAATTTTAAAATTAGCCTGTACATTTCTAAAGAAATTATTTTGGGCATTTCGATTGGGATTGCAATTTCTCCAGGGCATGTCATATAATTTTTTGCTGGGTAAGACTGACATATCTTTCTCCATGTTTGTATCTAACCCTTGATGTAGTATATGGTGATTTTTATTTCATATTTTAATTGATTATTGTTTGTCTGAATCATGGGCAATCAAAAAACTTGATGTTTTACAAAATGATTCTCGCAGGAGTGACTTGGTTTGCATCTGTTATATTCTGCTTGAATTATTCTAAAATATAAATCTTATAATTTTCCAGTTCCTACATTGTGGAATAAGACAATTACCATGTGGTATATTTTTTATGAGATATGTCTCACTTGTTTATCAATGTATAAAGAATAAGAACCGTGTGAAACCAAACCCACCTGCAATGCTGATCTCATATGGACACAATCTCAATCTCAGAATAAACAAACGATGTTTCAGCTGTATAATTTTGACAAGAATATTCAGAGGTATTTTTCAAACATCTAAAATACTTTTCCAGGCATCACAAGTGGTTAGTGCAGTAACAACAAATCTAGCCAATCTGTGTTTCCTGCCCAAAGGATGATTTATAACGAGCCATTTTTCTTCTATACTACAGAAAGAAAAAAATTAAGAAGCAATCATTTAGATTTGAAAGGAATAAAAATGACAAATACAAGATGCTAGCAGAGTTCATTAACAAGAAAATTAGCTTCAAACGAAACACTGTTGTTTTTAAAGAGATTTTTCATATTTACGTTTTTTCTTATCTTGCGGCACCTGAAGAGTATTATTTGTCTGAATGTTATGTTGGAGAAAAAGAATGAGGGATTGGATTGTTTTCTTAAGTAGTCAATTTCCACCACTGACAGTGATTGTCTGCTTAAGGGAGTTTGGATAAGGAAACTATTTGATATAAAAAAAAGTACTATGATATCTCCAGCCATCCATGGGTATCTGATCCCTTTTATGAGAAATAATCACTGAATCACCAAAAGCACCTTTCTAAAAAGAAGCGCCTCTTATAAATCTTTCATTCCGCTATACAGAAAACCTCGAAGATCTTCCAAGTTGATAGAGAAAATTCATAAAATTGTAGAATTTAAATTCAATGTGCAAAAAATTACTAGCATTTATATTTATTAACAATGAAGATTTTGGAAAAGAAATGGATAATGATCTCATTTATGATGGCTACAAAAAGTAAAATAGAAAATCATTTAGCTGAGGAAAACAATTTATACAGTGGAAACTATAAAACACTAATAGGAGAAATTTAAAAAGACACATAAAAATACATTACCTATCTCTAAAGTGGAAGAATTTTTTAAAGCCACACAATTCGAAGCTATCTATAGATTCAAAATTATTTCTCACCAAAATTCTGCCAATTTTCATAAAATTGAAAAAGATCTAAAATTCATATGAAACCACCACCCAGTAACCAATAATAACACAAACACAAACAAGCTAGTTTCTATGAACATTGATATATTCTCTGTACTTGGGAGGCTAAGACAGGAAGACAGTGAATTTAATACTGGCATGGTCTACCCGGTGTTTTCCTTACCAGATTGAGCTATGTATGTAGTAAAATTCTGCCTTAAAATAAATAAGTACCCCAAGACAGTTATAAGCATAATGAATCAAGAAGACAATACCTGATTTTAATCTGTACCAAAATGAATGGTAATTAAAATGGTATAATACTTCCATAAAAATCGACAAATAACAAAGTCACTGAATGTAGCAGAATAGAGAGCACAGAAATTAAATCAAATTCACAAATCCACATTAGTTTTACTTTTGCTGAAAGCTCCACAAACCTACAGTGAAGACATGTTCTTCAACATATGTTGACAACACTGTATAACAATATGCCGTATATCTAATCAGTTCAGTATGAATGGATATTTAAGCACGAGATCTAGAACTAGACAAAAATAGAATGAATAGCTACACAACACATGGTCGGTTAGGATGGAACTTAACTGTTATGGGATTTAGTACTTTGCCATAAGGCACATTTTGGTGAGATAGACTGGAGTAATAACCTTGACTTATTTGACTGATTTGAGCTATGATGCAGAATCTACACATTTCAATTTTGCTAAAAGAGCTCATTTCAAATGCTATCATTACAAAAAAATTAAATATTTGAAGTAATGTTAATTGACTTGATTTAATTATTCTATATGGGCTGCTGGTGGTGGTGGCACATGCCTTTAATCCCAGCACTTGGGAGGCAGAGACAGGCAGATCTTTGTGAATTCGAGGCCAGCCTGGTCTACAAGAGCTAGTTCCAGGACAGCCATGGCTGTTACTCAGAGAAACCCTGTCTTGAAAAACAACAAAACAAAAACAAAGTATTCGATGGAGTGTTAAAAATCATAACAGCACTTTTTAAGCTACAAACACACACAGCTACAGCTGTCAAAATGTAATTTTTCAAAACTAGTACACACAAACACACACATGCACACACACACACAGCTTAAATGGGGCTATTGGATATGATGTCATTTGTAAAATTGTATACTAAATCAGAGACATACTGCTACATGAAGAAAAGATAAGCCTTATAGTTAGATACAGGTTTTAATAATTTATGCCCTAATAAAGCTCAACATGCACATTAACGTCTACTATAATGATGATAAATATTTATCTACTGATAATCTACATCTGTTAAGGTGAGCTGAGTCTAGAGTGTCAGCTCAACTAGACTGCTAGGTTACTAACTAGATTACCGGATGAATTCAAACAATTTCACAACAAACTTTATGTTTCAGATCTTAATCTTTCTTTACCTAAGTGCAGAAAACAAGTATGCCAATTCTGTTCATGAAAAGTCATCTTTGTGGGCTAGAGAGATGATGGCTCAGCAGATGAGAGCACTTCCTGTTTCTCTCTCTCTCTCTCCCCCAACTTTCTTTTTCTTATTAAATGCTTTCAATACAATCTTTTCTTATTTTACACCAGTGGCATAATCAGTTAGCGCTTAGCACATGGTACTCATACAGCAAGTCCTGCTTTTCTCGAGGACCCAAGTCTGGTTCCAAGAACTCAGAATGGATGGCTCACAACTGTCTATAACTCAAGCTCCAGGGTAGCCAATGCTATCTTCTGGCTCCAAGGGCACCCTTCCCTGCTTTGACAAACACATAGCATAAATTCACACACTTACACACAAATAAAAATTATGAATTTTTAGAAATCATTCTTGCTGTTGGGTATATAATCCCATCCAAATGCTAAAATGCTCATATAACACTCAATAAATGAGATGCAGAGATTGTCTGTCTCACTATGTATTCTTCAAAACCTGAATATATTTTCATGTCTCCTCTGATGGTTTTCTTGGTGTTAAAGTGAAGTGGTTAATTGTATCCTTGGTAATTTTATATCAATATATAGCAGGATATGTAAATATTGTAAGTGTGGTCAGTTACTTCTATATTCCTAGGTATTCAAGTCCTGTGTAATGCTGGCTACACAGTTCTAACTCTGAGTTGGAGCTTGTTAAAGTTAAATTATTCATCCATGCAGGAAAAGCCAGACTTAACAAATGATCATGGGAACTGAGTGTGTGAAAGTTAAATATGCCATGGATAAGACGACAAAAGGAATTTTAGTATATCTAGAACATGTGTTATCAAGTAGTGACTGCAGTGATATGGTAGCATATCCCACAACAGGAAACCTTCCAGAAGAAAAGTGAAATGGCCCAGTCTGGTATGGAGTATTGTGTATCAAACTGTTCCCTCAGTACCCAAATCCCATGTCTGAGCATATGACTACATTTGAAAAGAAGGCCTTTGCAGATGCAACAGAATAAAAAGGAAGTCATAGTGGGCTAGAGCAGACCTGAAAGCCAATAAATACACAATGGGAAAAGAATTTCACCAACTCCATTAGACAGAGAGGTAATATCCAAAATATATAAAGAACTCAAGAAAGTAGACATCAACAAATTAATTAATACAGTTTAAAAATGGGGTACAGATCTAAATAGAGAATTCTTGTCAGAAGAATCTCAATGGCTAAGAAACACTTAAATGTTCAGCAACCCTTAGGGATCCATCAGGAAAATGCAAATCAAAATGATTCTGAGATCCATCTTACACCTGTCAGGATGGACAATATCAAAAACACAAGTGACAGCTCATGCTGGTGAGGATGTGGAACAAAAGGAACATTCCTTTATTGCTGGTGGGAGTGCAAACTTGTGCAGCCACTCTGCAAACCGGTATGATGGTTTTTCAGAAAATTGAGAATCAATGTACTTTAAGACCCAGCAATTCAATTCTTAGGCAAAAGATGCTCCATCTCATTAAACACTTGTTTAGTCATGTTCATAGCAGCTTTATTCATAGTAGCCAGAACCTGGAAACAACCTAGATGTTCCTCAACAGAAGAATGGATAAAGACAATGTGGTCCATTTATACAATGGGGTATTACTCAGCTGTTAAAAACAATGACATCATGAAATTTGAATATATTTGTCCTTATTGTATATAATTTTGTATTAGGCTTAGAACTCTCTTATTTAAACAAAAGGGAGAGGTGCTGTAGAAAATCCTACAGCCAATAGCCTTCAAGTTATCCACCCACTGGGGCATGGCCTCTTATACTATTTATGCTGATGTAGAGCATGCATTTGGCCTCTTTTCTGGCTGTGGGATTTGGTTTCTGTTTTCCATTCCAGCAGAGGATTCTGATTTGCGAGTTTACCCCTAAATAAATAATTGTCTTTTATTCTAAGTTCTGAACTAGTGTGCGATTTCTTTTAAGCATCCTTCTTCATTATAATTCTGTTTTTATTTTAAAGAAAAATACAGGAAACCAGAAAGTAGGCTCCAGAATATTAAGAAACTTTCGCATGCTCATGCCCCTGAGGGAAGAGTCTAGAGACATAGGGACTTCTAGAAACCTGACTTTGGCTTATTACCTTGAGAATAACATTAACAGACTTGTCATGTGGCTCAGGTCTTCAGAATAAAAGGTAATATAGCTGAGGTCGTTTCTGGATGGAAGAACCCTGATGGCAGTGGTCTGGTATTAAATGTCGCTATTTTTGCCATTCTTTGACAGCTTCGGGGCTACATTTGTGCTCACAAATCTGTTCCAGCTGTAAAGGGATCAAATCTCATTGAGTCAAAGGTTGTGATTTAAGAAATCAGAAATTACTTCATTTGATTAGCTTACTGTGCAGAATTAGAAAGGGATGAAACAGAAGTTAGTTAGCCAGCTTGCCTGGAGTTACACACGAACGTGGGATTCACTTGAAATCTTGCTATCCTAGTTGTAGCAAGTGCTCCACATCTCCGTTTAGGACTAAGTGAAGTATAAAGGAACGACATCTTTCGAATGGTAATAATGGAGGTGAAGGCGAAGGTGCAGATGTGACAGCAGGCCACTTTCGGGAGGTACTCTGGTCATTTCTAGGTACTTGCCCAAATGCCTCCCAAGTCTCCCCTTGGTCAATTCTCATGACAACTCCCAAGGTAAGATGTTGTCATGATCTTCACGGTAGATGAGAAGAAAGCCTCTCATATTTAGTAAATGACAAAGTGGGGTCCCACCCAAATCAGACACCTCTGCTGAAATATTTGAGCACATGCCGTGGTCATGTGACAGCACGAATGAAGCTGGGTGTCAAGGAGCTCCAGCCCATCTAATTCATCTTGGTCTTCTGTCGTTCTCATTACTTGGCATATACACCGCACGGCTGCTTTAGAAGTTGACATCCAATGCTCACTTATGACCCACATTGTTCAGATCAGATAGAGATATGGAAAAATGATAAGACAAAGGGTAAATGAATTATCTCACATTGATGAAATAATTTCAACCCAAGTGTTATTTTTTATGCCCATAGGGAGGAACTTACACAACAGGAAAAATATTTTCGTTTTTCTGGCATACAGAAGCCATTATCAAAGGACAAAAAAAGTGATTGAGTCAGACAATAGTGCATAATTTGTTTTATACAAAGCGATCAAAGTGAATATATAAGTGATTCCAACTTCCCCAGTAACAGTAAGCTATTGGGATGGATATTAATAAAACAGCCTAAAAGATGTCTATAGTTAGAATTCTAATGCTTCCACTACAATGGAACTAAAGAATGTTACCTCTATAGGCAAACTTTTACAGTGGTCAGGGGCTGAGTTCCATAAGCAAGATATATAATTGGTAATAAATATAAAATCTTCTCCTATGTTCCTAATCAGTGTTCATATTAAGCACTCTAGATTTTTAAAAAGAATTCTCAAGAGTATATTAATTATATCTAAATACAAGCATATTAGTATTCTAATGATCTGTCCAAAATATTCAGGAGAATTAAACAAAAATTCCCAGTACAAAGGAAGTTTTATTTGTAAGCAAACCACTCATCTGAAATGAGGTTTGATATATGCTCTGAATACAAAATTGTTTCTAAGGCTAAAGGCATTATGTGGTTTGCAACTATTATCCAGAGGATACACAGTTGCCCATCAGACTTTGCATCTTGAAGTTACAACAACTTTTAAGTAACTTAGAAGTTGATTTGAGTAAGTTGAAATTTCTTCTGTGAAACATTGAAATTTAAAGAAAGATAAAGAATATAGATTCAGGTTGAAAAGCCATTACTGACTGTCTTAGGGTTTCTATCGCTGTGAAGAGATGCCATGACCACAGCGACTCTCAGAAAGGAAAACATTTAATTATGGCTGGCTTACATTTTCAGAGATTTATTCCATTTTTGTCATGGCCGATAGCATGGTTGTGTGCAGGCAGACATGGTGCTGGAGCAGGCAGCAGAAAGTGAATGTCACACTAGACCTGACCTGAACATTTGAGACCTCAAAGCTTGTCCCCTGGTGATGAACTTCCTCCAACGAAGTCACACCTACTCCAATGAGGTCTCGCCTCCTAATAGTGCCACTCCCTATGAGTCTGAGAGATCATTTTCTTTCCAACTACTATACAGAGCTAAGATACTGACATGTCAAAGCATCAAAACAAGGGACTGATCAGGTCATGTTTACTTCGGAGGCTTTCTTCAATTAAAGTCTTAATGTGATAGAAGTCATGTAAAGGATATTTTAGAGAGGTATCTCTAATTGACAGAAATCACCTAATTGCAACCCACGAGCCATTCTGCAGAAGCTGTTAATTAGCTTGCAGATTTGTGCTTTCTAATCAAGATTAGGAATCGAATTTCATATCCTACTCATGTTTTCTTTTTAATAAGCTGAGATCACATCCTTGTGGAGTAGGCTCACGTGGGAGTTCAGCAACTGCTCTCTTCATTACAGAAGGCTTTGCAAACTGCCTTCTTGTTTTACCCACTGTCTTAGTTTCATTTCCTGTTGCTTTAAAAAAAAAACACCCTGACAAAGGCAATTTAGAGAAGAAAGAGTCTATTGCAGCTCACAATTCCAGGCTAACTCCACTGCTGGAGAAACGTGAAGCAGCTAGTCACATCTAGTTGAAAGCAGAGAGAAAAAATGAACACGCGCACACTTGCTGTAGCTCAGTTTCTTTCTCTGCTCTTGCCTAGTGCAGAATAGTCTCTATCTAGAGAAGGGAACCATAAAAACCTTCCCACTCATCAACATAATCTCTCACATATTCGGACAATCCCTTGTCAAGACTACTACTAGGCAATTCTAAATTGTGTCAAGATGATATGAAAAAGTTACCATCACACTCACTATGGTCCTTTAAATGGACATATTGCCATTTTTTTTCTAAATTTTTATATTTATATCCACAGACTAGTGCTACCATCAACCTGGGGCAAAGAAGTTCCTTTTTGCCGAGGGTAACAATGTATTGACTTATGTCTGGTAAAGGTGCTGAGAATGAAGCTCAGCCCTAACTAGGACATCCGTATAGTCCCTCATCAAAGGCCCAGGGAATTCGGAAGAAGACGAGGTAGAAAGAATATAAGATTTAGAGGACAGGAAAGAGTTGCCACGAATCACTGCCACCCAGAGACTACTCAGCAGTTGGAATCAGGAGCACACAGACAGCAAGGGATACCTGCACAAGACTGTGCCTTAAACATCCCACCATGGATAAGGGGAACTGTCGAGGACAGGACACATATCCTGAAGACAGCCACTCCCCAGGGAACTCCATGAGGCCCCACACTTCCTAAGGAGCTGTTGACTGTTAACTGTTGCTACAGGAGGTGGAATCATTTTATTTAATGGGGAATTCATTTGGGGAGAGAAGTTAGGTAGAAGGGGTTTAGAGGAAAAGGGTATATGAAAGAAGGAAGTGAGGGATGAATAAAATCCCAATGTATTATATACATGTATATATATACACATATGTGCAAATGTATATGTATACATGAAACTGTCAAAAATTAACTTTTATTAAAAGTGGATACTAGAAAGAATGCAACTTGGAGTTTAGTAACATAAATTCTGATATCAGAACAAAACTTGGTGAAATTCTTATAGCATTGTACTTTCTAGGAAGGTATTTTCAACTATGAAAGCCATCTGTATTTGGTGCCTGATCCCATGACAATAAACTACAAAAGACCATCTTTTGATTTCCATTCCTGATTTATCTTTCAGCATTTGACTTGTGATTTTAGTTGCAAATGATTAGAAACGTTTCTGGGGTTTGTTTGTCTCCTTTGTTTTTATTATTTTCTCATTTGGTTTTCTCTGTGGAAATAACATTGTTTTCGACAGAAGCAGACAATTTTCGAACCACTGAAATGACGCAGTATCATTATATAGAGCCCTACATACATTAAATAATCAGAGAAAAGGCAGATGTGGCATGAGTTTTGCAGGCTTCAGTCTAGGGATATAATGCTTGCTGCATCCTTTTGGGAACACACTGTACTTGCTTTCTTCCTGTTTGGAAATTGGGAAAAATCTAATGGCAAATGCATGTTCACCAGCCAAGGAGCAAACAAACCCAGTGAAAGATAAATAGAAAGTTATTGTAGTTCATTCTCAATTCCCCTCCAGTGGTACCGTCCAACTAAGATGATGATAGAGACAGCCTGGTTCTGTTACTGTGGCTGTGAAACAAGAAACAAAATAAAACCTGCCCCTTGACTGTGACACCGAAATAAAAATGGCCTAAGCAATTTTTACAGTACTTTTTGATGAGTGCTTATAATCTTAAAATGATATTCTAATCAGTAAATTCTATCCCAATGCTATAGAAACAAAAACAAATTTTAGTTGGCTCTTCTTCAAGTTCTACAGATACATATGACACTAAAATCTCAAAAGTATCATATTAATTGATAAGGAAATATGTTGCTTATTGGACGATAAAGGTCCCCAAATTATTTGTCATGCATTCTGTAAAATGCAGATCACAAAACCAATTTGGCTACTCTTCCATATGATTTGAGAAGAACTCTCAAGTTCTTGCCATGTTCCCAGAAACTGAATTGAGAAAGCAAAGTTGGAGTCATCTTAACGTGTACCTCCACGAACCCAGTCTTGAGAGCTTTCCCATAGTAAACTCAGGTGTATGCGTCTTGTGGTGACAAGAGTCACCAGAGGTGACCATCCTTCTGGGAAGGCTTCACTGCTGATTCACTGATGGTACCGTTTAAGATTTCAAATTCCTTAGTTAGCCCCCTTCCTCTGATTCCAAGAAAAACTGTTTGCAGTAAGGTCAAGAGTCCCAGCCCTCAGACGGCAGTGGTAGCACATGCCTTTAATCCCAGCACTCGGGAGGCAGAGACTGGTGGATCTCTGTGAGTTCGAGGCCAGCCTGGTCTACAAGAGCTAGTTCCAGGATAGGCTTCAAAGCTACAGAGAAACCCAGTCTTGAAAAACAAAAACAAAAGAACAGGAAAAAAAATAAAAACAAAAAAGAGTCCTAGCCCTTTTGTTTGAGTTATGTAGAGAGACTTCACTTAAGGAACACAGAAATGAAACATGTTCTGGTTAAGATCTCATGTTTATGTCAGAAGCTTACTCAACCCTACAGTCAATATAGAGATCCCAAACCCAGCTGGAATTTAGGAAATGCAACAGTCAAAGGTCTGTGTCTGGTATTAGCGCGGGCCCAAGGAGAAGAGTCTGTTGTACCAGAAGCTCAACTTTTCCGTAAGCTGTATAGTATTCAAACAAAAACCGTGCACTTATGATCCACTTACCCCTGCAAGGCTTTCTCTCCAAACCAGTCTCCCTTCCCTAAAGTTCTAAGAAAGACGGGGTCTTCACTTGGTGAGTCTTCCCGAGTGACATTCACCTACAAAGAGAGATGAGCATTTAAATCAACTGCCTGCTTGCAAATCCCACGCTTTCCCAAGAATTTATTCTACATATTCCATCTCCTTTTCAAAAATGCATTGTTAAGAAATAAGAATTTCACTTAATCTTCATTGGTACTTTCGATTTTATTGCCTTCAATGAAACAACCATTTTGATGAATTTAGTGACGTATTCTGTCAGTGTTTTTCCTTTGTTTCTCAATGGTGTTTCCTTGTTGTTTGGGGAAAATATAATTACCCTAAACACTACTTTGCATTCATTCATTTCTTCAAGATATGGGAATAATAATACTACTACCGGCCATCCAGAAAAGTTAAATAATTAAAATTCACCTACCTGAAAAATACAATGCATTAGAAAACTAATTTATTGAGACAATGCCAAGCACTTAAGCACATTAAAAACAGCATGCTTCAGGCTTCTCAACCTAGACATTGGATGTCAATGACCAGAACTTTTATTACTATTAGGGAGGTTTGTGCAAGGTAAAGGGAATTCAATTATTATTCTCCACTGATCCATTTGATTACCCTTCTACATGGTGTTTCAAACCATGAAAATTCCGTTTTAACTGTCAGTTACCACTAAGCTATATCATAGAGATGCTAATTTGCATGTTGATGAGGCTTTTATAGATGAAGAAGTTGCAGTGGGGAGTCGTATTTAAAGTAGGAGTTGCTGGTTCTGTACTCTCAGGGGTTCTGATTCATTCATGTTAATATAAGCAGCTCAGGTACATTTCCTCTATTTGCATAGCTGTCCCATTACATAAATAGTATACAGCTTAGCAATTCCCTAGACACAACTGTGGCTCCCAGGTTTATTCTTATATGTCGTTACTATGATACCATTAACAAATTTTCTACCGATTTCCCTGTACTTGTGTTCTGGCCCCCATGAGTCAGGTTTCAGTGGGTCGATGCTCACACAAATAAAGAACAAGAAAGGACTAAACATGTTCAGTGTTTCAGGTGCTGATGCTGACTCTGAGCACAAATATCTACATTCAGCAGCCATGAATGGAAGTTCGTATATATTGTGCTGCCATTAGCACTTATCATTGTAAGGTGGTAGCTTTCTAGGAAGGCTGGGCTTAGAGAGCCTTGTCCTGAAGCTAATAAAGGAGGAACATTTTTTTTTCAGATTATATTTGGTTTTGATGATTATATCCAATTATCCTTGTTGACTAGTTTTCTATTGGATTGGCCTTTGCTGTAAACATTGATGGACATGTTTTTGCGAGAACTACATTTTCATTCCTCTAGAATCAATAAAGAATAAGGTTGCTGGATCATATGGCAAACATTTTATTAACTTTTAAAGAAACAGTCAAATTTGTTTTTTCAGAATAGTTTAATTTTGCCATCTTAGTCAACAGTGTCTTAGAAATCTCCTTGTTTCGCATTTCAGAATTTGGTATAGTCAGCATTTCCTTCCCATCTAGATGCTATTAAGCATGTAGTTGTGTCTCGTATTCATCACTAAGGTTGATTTTTTTATTCATTCCTAATGATTTGTGTTGGGGAGTGGGTATGTGGGGGCGGAGGGTATGTGCACATGAGAGCAGTGACTTAGAAGTCAGAGGCACAGGATCCTTTAAAAATGAAATGAAAGAGTCCCCTGATGCGATGTGGACACTGGGAACCAGACGTCTCCACTCCAGGAACAGTGTGCTCTCTTGACAACTGTACCATCTCCCTAGCCCCCATATTACAGGGCTTTAATTTGAAATGTAATAATCCTGTTCAATTTTGGAACATTTCATTTACAGAGAGATAGGGTGTTGATGTAAGACTGTTGGGGATATTTGCAGAATTCTTTGATGCTTCCACCCTGTGTTGAAAATGCCATGTTCCCAAAGAACAGGAACCTACCAACTAAAAAATAGAGAAGGAACTTAATTTCTAAGTTAGACATTGATGCTGCAAGTGTCGGGCCCCAAAGTTTAGGAAAAATAAATGTAAATTTCCATTGAGAGAAAAAACAAATTTTTAAAAGTTTATATTATGTTTCTCTTTTGTGTGCATTCATTTAATGGAAGAATAAAACATGGTCTACAGTTAGAGAAATAGAACTGAACAAGGGGAAATCATTTGTTGCTCTGTGACCACTGTTGTACGTCTCCTCCTATCTCACAGCATTTTTTTTTTCAAAAAGAAAAACTTCTGTTCATCACTGTGGTGGTCTGAATATGAAATCCCTAGAGGCTCATGTGTTTGGGTCCCTGACCACTAACTGGTGGAACAGTCTGGGAAGGATTAGAAGGTGGGACATTGTGGGAGGAGATGTGTCACCGGGGCCCAGCCTGGAGGCTTCAAAACTCTTGGGCCATTCCCAGTGTCCCTTAGTTTCTCTGCCTCCCAGTTGCAGAAGAACCTGTAAGCTCTCAGCTGCTCCTACTGCCATGCATTTGCTCTGTCACCATGGACTCCAACCCTCTTAAACCATAAGCTCCAAATTAAATGTTTTCTTTTATTAGTTACCTTGATCATAGACAACGAACTAAGGCAAGTGTTAACCAAGACAGCATCTTTACTAGGACTCAGTGAGGAGAGAAGCCTGATAACCGGGGTTCAAACCTGACACCCACAGCATGAATGGAGAGAACTGACCCCTGCAAACTGTCCTCTGACTCTGCAGCACACACACACACACACACACACACTGTGACACATGCATCCTCATTCTAGCATGAACTCCCACAAAATAAATAAAAATCCAGTAATATATTTTGGAAAAATTCTTTACCAGGGTTGGTTTTTATAAATTTTATATATGCACGGGGAAAATTTACATTGGTTTATTTACAATAAATAGGTTTTATAATGAGTTTATTTACAATTCTAATTTCATAGCTTATTTACCTTGGAACCACTATTTTCTTTCCTATTCCATACAGTGGAGACAAGTGTGCACACCTTTTGCTTCTTGCCCTGATTTTAATGTATTATTATAGAATTAATATAATGAATGCAACAATTGTCAGAGTTGTGAATCATAGCCACTAACTTGTATGACTTGAGAAACTAAGAAAAATTCTATAGTTGGTTTACTGAAAAACTTGACTGTGTCCAAGGAATCTAATACATTATGACTGTTTCTCTCTCAAAATTCTAATATTGCACCAAAGCACTGCCAAAGTAATTGGTTCTTGTGGTAAAATCTCCAAGTGCTTCTATTTATACAGGCTACAGAATTCATAAAACAGAACCCCTAATGCACCTGTTTCCAGCTAAAATAGGTTTCAACCGTCTTGCTTCAGGCAATACTGGCAATTTGCAGTAAATGGGACAGTCATAAGTGATTGTAGGGTGTCCTTCCTAATGGTTAAGCACAGCTACGCCTTGGCAGCAAATAATTAGAATTTGGAAAGATAACAAAGTCAGACTCCAGTATAAACTGTCCTCCTGAGTTCATCAAGTGGTACATAAGCAGGAGAATTTTCTATCCCTGACTCTTTAATCAGCTTTAGCTAACAAAGAAGACAGTAAGTAACAAAGTTTGCCAGTTTGTTATGTAAACCACAGTATATTAGCATTTCCTGGCCCCTAACACAGGAAAATATAAGGTATGATTTTAAACATAACTCTATTTAAACATGTCATTTTATTATTCCCTTCATTAAAAAAATACTACATTTTCATTGTGTGAGTGTGGGCACGTAGATGGATGTGCATACGCCATAGATCCAAAGTGTCCAAATGGAGGTCAGAGGACAGTTTGCAGAAGTTGATTTTCTCTTTCTACTGTGTAGGTCCTGGGTATTGAACTCAGATCTTTAGGTCTGTTTGCACTTGCCTTTTCTTGTTGAACCTTCTTCACTGGCCCCTTATGATGTCCTTTACGAAATCAGTCCATGATCTATATTTCTATTCCAGACTTCCAGATATCAATAAGATGAACATATACAATAAAAATGTATAAGATCTGTATATTTTAGTATGGTATGTCATTGCTATAAACATTGAGATATGTGTAATCTAGATCCAAAATTAGTACACAAGAATCACCTAAAATTTAAGTCACTAAAATTTAGAGTCTCCTACCTTTCCTGTTTATAGCATCTCTGAAAGTCTTCTGGTATAAATTCTACAATACAAAATTTAGTCATTTTGTGCAATAGTTAAGACATAAGTTGACTAATTACAATAATGAAACAGGCACGTAAACCTTCTCTAGGTTTTTCCTTTCCTAGCCTTTCCCTCCCTATCTCTCATCAAACCTGACATAGAAAAAAAGAAGCTCTCTTTAAGGATAATTTACAATGAAATGTTAAGTTCTAGTGTTTGGGAAATATGAGGTTAGAGGATTGGTGTAAGTTTACCTAATTTCATAGTTCAAAAATAAATACTATAATAGATTCACACTGATTAAAACCTAAAAGAGCATAAGAACACAGTATGATTTTTCATTCATAACAATATCTGTTTTTACCCTTCCTCTGATACTTTACTACTTTTAATAGCTTCTTGGCATTCAATTAACACTCTCCATGAACCTACAATACAACACACATATATTTATATCAGCATTGCCTTTAACACATCAAGGCATTGGCCTAAAATGAATAAAAGAAGTTAATTTTAGAGAATCAAATTGGGACCATCTGATTTCAAAGACCAAATATTTCATTGTAAGTAGTTACTGTTCTTAAAGACTAGATAGATTTAAATAGTCAGGTGTTACTTTTGCTGACGGATGTCTTTCTGTTTATGTAACTTAGCAGTAGCAACTAGTGTTGTAGTTGTTAATATCCAGACATGAAGTTACATGCCTTCTTTTTTTACATCCTATTTTGGAAACTCCATTCTCAGATAGAGAAAGGGTAGCTCACGCAGGACAAGACTCAGTGGGTATGTTCTTGTAACGCGCTGCTCACGCTTACCTTCCCTTTGCTGATGATGAAGAAGGTGTCTCCTCTTGCCCCCTGCCTGATGATATATTCTCCATTTTCATAGTGTGTCTGAAAAGTAATAACAGTAACATAAAAACGAGACATTAATAAAGGAATTATATACAAAAAGGAACATGGTTTTTTCAAACACCAGTGCTAGGGATGCATTCATGCTGACATAACTTTACCCGTATTCAGATTGTATCGTGGTTTAAGAATGGATAACAGTTGATCAAATCAGGAATGACTATGGTGTCTATAACATTTACTTAAAAACCTGTAGTGAGTTTCATTTTTGTCCATAATTATATTTGTATCTTTAAGTTTATTATTTCAATTGTTTGACAAAACCTGTTCTCCTATTAACTAACCATGAAGTAAAACAGCACTGCTAACTAAGCTCATGTTTGGATAATACTTAGTCCATTGGTTTATAGTAGTTTAATAATAGCAATCTTAAAAGAATAAAGAAATTACTGTGACATCCAAAGATCCTCACTTGAATCCAGAGCATCCTTTAGTGGAGGTTAGCAGTCTCTGAACACTTTTTAAGGTGCCACATCATCCCTTAATATCCTTACTTGAGCAATTTGGATTTGGCGTCATTAAACAGAATGTCTTAATTTTGTAGTCAGAATTTTGGTCCAGGATCTTTGTAGCATGAACTACTGGATGGGGAGAGAAGTAAGACCAGAGGAGAATTATCATAGTCAGTGGGTCAGCATCCTCAGGAGGACCTCCCTGCTAGCTCTGGTCCCAGAGTAAAGATTACTCCTGCAGGGAATAAAACTGATTCTGTAAGGAGAGGTGGGAGAAAATTTATTCCTCGGTCAGGAGACAAAATGAGTCCGTGCCATCTGGCTCTATGCTCCTCCGCAGCTTAACAAGGGAGTCATTGGGAAGGAAGATATTACCTTGCACACTCCTTCTTGGACTACACAAAATGCCCAGTATGCTGGTGACTGTAATTCATCTTTACACTCTTTTTTTTTCAATGCTATTTTTCTTAATGGTTATTATATTCTGTCTTAAAGTCACCTTTCATTAATACTTGCCCTTGAAAGATACCATTCTTCTCTCCAAGCACCTAGAAACTCAACAGAGCATCTAAGCTGGTGCTTACTAGTTCTCACTCAGATGTAATTTATTTTTCTAGTAACAAGTTTTTTAAGTAACAAAGCTTTTCCTTATTCCTTCTCCCATTCTCAACTAGCAGATGGCACAAACAATCGGGTGTGTGCCTTTAAAGAATATTTTCCTATGTTTGCACATGCATAAATATATGCATGCATGTATATATACATATATATGCATACAAATAACTGTCTCTGGGGTTGGAGAGATAGATTGCTTAGTGGTTAAAAGTGTAGATGGCTCTGGCAGAGGAACCTAGCTTGATCAGGAGGCTCACAATCATATCTATAACTAGCTCCAGGGCATCCACCCAAATTCCTAATAAAATTAGAATATAAATATGTGTAAATAATATGTTATATATTATATGTATATGACATTTATACACATATATACATACACATATGTGTGTATATGCATGTATGTATGTGTGTGTGTATGAGCAAAGTCATTTTCTTTGTTTAAAAAGATCATCGGTTTGGTTTTCATTTCTTGGCACACTCTGTTGCTTCTCCTGGGAAGGTCCTTCTCCCATCTAGGAGAAGCATGATCCTGTCCTGTCTGTACTTCCGTGACGTGATAGGGAAATTTGATCCATTATATTGATCAGTTTGGAAGTCTGTTCATCTCTCACACCTAACAAACATCCCCTGCCCAAACTCGATTAGTGAGAATGGTAAAACATCTTAACACCATTTATCACAAACGCCACCTTATTTCCCACTTCGTTTCTAACAGAAAATGAATCAAAACACACAAAGTAATATGGTGTGTATACTTTCATGTCCAACATAAGTAGAAGGCTTGTACAAAACCTGTGTTGAAGAAAAATCTTTCTCCTCAGAAAGAGGCTTCAGTTCCAATTGGAGGATCAGAATAGTATCTCTGGGTGTTTAAGCAGGGAAGAGCCACTCAGGAATATGAGAGCTCACAGTCCATAATAGTTATATAAGAGTAGTCAGAGGGTGTTTAGGGAAGAAACGCACAAACTCTAAAGAATTCCTCACCCATCTGAGATATTCTTCTTGTCCCCAATTTAAGACATACACTTGCCAATGGGGTGGATACTTTTCTTTTTCAAGTGATTTGTAACTAACATTACTTTAATACATTTCTTCTTAATTAAACAAAACAAATTAAACAAAATCCCTATATATAGGAGAGTTATTGCCTCTCAACAAGTAAACAATATTCATAACATATCAAAAGATAAACCGAACTAATACAGCACTGCTGAAATTATGGGTCCTGTACTGACATAGGGCATCTGGCCACATCTGTCTTCTATTGGCTGGATGCCAGCAGCACCTTAGTCCCAGCAGTGGAGGCAAAGAATCTCCAGACACACTCAGCTGAAAATAGGCACTATCAATCGTTCACATTCAGAATCTCCTCATTTGAGTTGAGAGCTCGGTAGGAGAATCCAGACACAGTTCTACTGTTGAGCTGTAGGAGTCATCTGAGTGTCTTAGTATTGTCTAATCTGGACTTCTGTTAAGGCGGCACCATAATTGCCATATGTATTATTATTTGAGTTCACCTATACAGACTTTCACTGGACATGTGTTTCCAGCCCACATGCACTCATATGACACAGGGGTCCAGAAAGGAGCCTACTGGGTAAGTACTAAGGCATGACAGGTTTGGAAAAGATAACACTGCCACGTCACAACCCAGGACTACATTATCCTGAAATGTTCAGCTGTACTTGAGGAGGAGGCATGCTGATCCTTTGACAGTCTCTCTAGTTATGTGAATCAAATGCCAGAAAATTTAGTTTTTGATAAAGACCATTTTGTCATGCTTCCTTTCGCAAACTTCAAATTAAGTCTCAGAAATAATACAGAACTACGAGAGAGCAGAAACAACAATGAGTTTCCTTTAAAAATGTTTCCATGCTTCATAGAATTAAACCCAGCTCCCTATCATGGCCTGTACTACAGTAAATGTCTGCTCAATGCTGCTGTTTTCAGCTCCTTGCCACCTTTCCCCACTTTGTCCCCCAGCCTCCTGGCTCCCCAGTGTCAGGTCCTCAAAGTGCTCCACACAAGGGCTGTAGACTCCCAGGGCTGCATGCCAGCTAGTCTCCACTCCGATGCTCTACTGACCTCCCATGTGATCTCACACACACACACACCATCATCATCATTACACACATGGCCTGGCTAAATTAGGTATCTATTATATATGCTTTTATAATACTTCATAATTCATAGACCTTTTTGAGCTTATACTAGTAATTTACTTCTATGACAATTCTCTCCAGGTTATAAGTCATATGAAGGCAAAGATTGGTTCCTGTTTTGTTCAATTTGTTGATTTATCTCTCACGCCTAACCCATTTCTTGGAACAGAACAGGTATTAAAACATGTTAACTAGATGAACTGCGTAGATTTCCGTAATGACCACCTTTGGCTTTGTTCATCTGGCCCAGTCGTGGCCTCCTATTGCATCTATTCTTATCACTGCAACCAAAGTGATACAGAACAATTGAAATTATTCTAGTGGTGCATTGTTGCAATGATCCCAAGAAGCATCTCACTGTGGTCTGTGAACATTGTCTGTATTCTGACTCCTACTTAGGTTCCATCCTAGCTTTACCCTGTCTCCATAAGTCACTCTGTTTCAGATACAGTAGCTTTGTCATTGTCCTTTGTCTGGTCAGATCAGGTCCTCAGGTTATAACAATCTTCCCCAAGATCTTTGCTCTTATGTTGTTTCCACGTCTAGAGTCTTACTATCCACACTTACTATCTAAGTCATTACATTCTATCTCTACCATTGGGGCTGCTGGGATTATTTTCTAAAGCTAGACATTAATGGGACATACTATCGGGCAGGTCTGTATCACAGCCTTACCATCTCTTCCCTCAGAGACCCAGAGAATAAACAGTTCAACTTTGGCTCAACACAGTGCCAGAGCCGATTATGACAAGCTCCCATGCTGCCGAAAACGGTAAGGAAGAATGTCTCCACAGTCAGGAGCACTGGAACCAGAGAGGTTTAACCTTGAAAACCAAAATATGACTAGCACTTGGACCACTGTTCTGACAGGCTGGAGGAAAGGCAGACCTGCCAGACGGTGCCTCTCAGACTTGGGGTTGATACAAAGGAATGGGGGGGGGCTTGGAAATGGGCACAGATGTATCTTATTAAAGGAATTAGTGGTACCATTACCAAAATAAACAGTGATTCCTTGAGGCTTTTCTGGAGCATCTAATAGACTCAGAAATATATAACCTCTACTTTCCTTACTCAATTCAGCTTTCTAAAGTGGTTGTGAGATCTGTTCAGGGGGCTGCGAAGGGCATCTTTTATTAATGGGATAGAAAGCATTGAGTAAATCACACATAGTGAGGATAACCAGAGACTATAGAAGTTTTGTATGTGTGAATAATTACGTGGATGCTAAACCCTGGTATGAACAGCAAGTGTTATTTAATTTTTAAGGCATTTTTTTCTTTACAAAAGAAGCAGGAAAGTGAAGTAACTTGACTTTTATATCATATATCTTAAGAAAATTTTATTGGTAGTAAAAATGATTACATTGGATTTTCTTCCTTTTGTTTTTATTTTTACTTTGAAAATTATTTTACTTTGAAAAGGTGCATATGGCAGGATTTATGCAAACACTTAAAAACTGAACTTCTTTGCCCCCGCCCCCCGGGCTCCCTTCTAGTCTCTAGTGCATTTTTTCCTGAGTTCTGACAATATACAACTACATGTACTAATATTTTTGTATATACGATGTTCATACTGACATTTGGTACTTCTCCCAGAGAGAGAAAAACTCCACAAGCTTTTCTGTCTCCCAATGTCAAACATTCCAGAGTTCTTTGTAGCTTAGATCACATCATTTTCCATTAAGTCTTTCTGGCACATTCAAAATTTATGATTCAAAGACAACAGTTGGCCCAGCAGTAGCCTCCTGGACTGACTGAGTCCTTACCCAGAATACCAGACAGAGGAGGAGAAAGTCTGAGCTAAAATTCCACAAATGCTTGGATTTCCTTTGATGTTTAATTGAGCTCTTCTTTGGTTACTCCATCCTCTGAATGGCTTTTCAGACTCCTGGTTTTCATTGCAGGGATTTTGATGTAACCATTTTCATGTAACATAGTG
>JABTXL010010235.1:15398509-15409864 GCA_025134845.1 Neodon shergylaensis
GAAGAAGAAGAAGAAGAAGAAGAAGAAGAAGAAGAAGAAGAAGAAGAAGAAGAAGAAGAAGAAGAAATAAAGAGAATAAAGGGGAAAAGCAACATCACAAGTAATGTGTCTGCCAAGAAAGCACACAGATAAAAAGTTAATGAGGAAACACAAATCAACAACATATGTGAGGAGGTCAGACTGGGAGGTTATGGACTTTGTGGTGACCAGAGACCACCAACGTACTCATCATCCTAGAATGAACTCCATTCTTTGATGAGCCTCTTATGTGCTTAAAACAGCTACACATCCTCATGAGACCCACAGCAGACAAGAGACTGACATTGCAGCTCACAAATTAGTATCAAGGGAACAAGTACACTACATAAAAGTTGAGCTACTGTACATATGCTAGGAATATTCATAAGACTGTTTCTTCTACTAAGATGCAGCCTAGATTCTAAGTGTCTTAAAATCCAACAGGGCCATGCTACCTTGGCAACCATCCTTACTGATGAGGACCTGCCTTCCATGCTGCCTCTTTCAATTGTCTGCACCCACAGGCTATGTCATGGTGTCTCTGAATATATCTGTTGCTACAAAGAAAAGGCAGGATCTTTGCCTTGCCATGGCTACTCATCGAGTTCTGCAAGCACAGATTCTCATGACATGGTTATTATCAAATCCTTGGTGGCTAACTTATGTGCATTTAAGTGGTATTTGCATTCCTGTGGGTTTATCTTCCTATTTCCAGCAAAAGAGGGGAAAAACGGATTTATTTTTAAGAAATTATCAGCTGAAATGTCACTAATGCTTATGAACACAATAGAACTCAATACAATGTCAATAAAAACTCACTTTACACTCCATTGACAACTGTCATCATGAAAGACTGTGGCTATTATTAATATAATGGTCACCAGGTGCTCGACAACATGTAAAGAACATCTCCACAGGAAGATGACTCTTCAGTTTAAACACTCATTTCTTGTAGATCAAAAGAGAAGCTTAGGCAGTGTGAATAGATTTCCAAGGTCATGGAACAAGTAAATTTAAGAGGCAGAATTAGAATCCATGCTAGCTTTAGAAATTGTTGTCCAAACTTTGAATCTCACTGATCTCACAGAAAACCAATCTTCCTTAGTCTAAAAGAAATTGTGTGTGTGTGTGTGTGTGCTTCTCTGTGTGTGTCTCTCTCACAACTTCTCTGTCTGTCTCTCTCTTTCTCTGTTGGTTTCTCTCTCTTACCTCCTCTCTCTCTCTCTCTCTCTCTCTCTCTCTCTCTCTCTCTCTCACACACACACACACACACACACACACATGCCACACTAGAAACAATTTAACAGAAATACAGAAAATCTGTATAGACATTTATTTTATTTATTTTATCCCAAGGTATAGTAAGAGCCCAGGGCCGTTTGTTCCCTCCTGCTCAGCTAGCTTACTCCTGAAATAACGACACAGAAATTGTGTTCATTTAAACACTGCCTGGCCCATTATCTCTAGCCTCTTATTGGCTAATTCTCTCATATGTTTAACTCATCTCCATTAATGTGTATCACCACTTGACTGTGGCTTACTGGCATGAGTCTAACCAGCATCCGTCTTGGGCAGGAAAACTATGGTGTCTGCCACACTGCCCTTCTTCCCAGCATCCAGTTCTCTTTTCCATGCCTATCTAAGTTCTGCCCTATCAAAAGGCCAAGGCAGTTTCTTTATTTAACCAATGAAAGCAACACAAACACAAAGGACCTCCTACACTACCAAGGAGCCAACTGTAAACAGGGCTCTAATGCTATCGTACTCTACTTAAAACTTTTGATAGCTCAACCCTGAGAATGACACATTCAAACTCTTTATTGGGACATTTTAGACGCTCTAGCATCAGGCACTGGTTTGAATAGTCCCCTCTGTACATAGATCATTCCAGGACAGATGTGTATTCCACGATACGCTTTCCATCAGCTACCCACCCCCCATGATGTTCTTTAATGTCGTATCTACTTACAACACCCGCTTCTTTCCTATGACTCCCTGGTTCCTCCAGATCACAGTCACCACAGCACACTTTGTCATGGTCACAGCTTCGATCATTCTGTCTTTCATTATTAGTTACTATTTCTATATTTGCTTTATACATAAATGAGATTAGAGTCCACATTGTTTTATCTTCCTACTCCAGCAACAGTAGCTATAATGCCTTTTATATAAAAAGACTCAACAGAATTAGGTTAAACTCAACAGGTTAAACAGAATTAGCATAAATTTGCATTAAGGTACTTGGTTTACAATACTTTTCCAAACCCAAAGAATGGGTTTCAGTTAGTAGCTTAGGCTGTCTTGGAACCTATGATGCAAATTAGGCTGACCACAACTCTTGAAAATTCTCCTACTTCAGTCTCCAAAATGCTGGGATTATACAAGTTACCATGGCTGGGTGGTAAATCACAAATATTCTTGACAAGGTAATGTTTTCTGTTTTCAGTTAAGTCATTAACAAGTTAGAATTATAAACAAATATGTTAGAATGTATGAAGAACATATAAACAAACATATGATATATAGATACAACCCATGTAAATTTATCTTATTACCTGAATGGGATAATCAGTAAATATTTTTCAGATAAGGAATTAGAACTAAAAGTAGTTAGCTCTTTGAAACATCTTAACTAATTTAATTAATATGCATTTATAATTTTGTGCTCATTTTATTTTTAAGCAACATTCATATTTAATCCTTTTCAATAGACCAGGATTCATTATTATCGACTCAAAGTTTTTGATTGTCAGCCATAGTGTGGCCATGCCCTATAGAACAATTGAGGCACCAGGACCAGACAGCCTCACCTGGCCCTGTCTCATCACTGACCCGTATTAGTTCCTTTGTTTCTTTCTTTGCTGCCAAACCATTAGTCCTGACTTGCTCTGATCTTCACTATTATTCTACTAACAGTATGCCAGTATGCCATTATCCCGAATCAGTTCATCTCAATGAGCAATCAAGTGAACAGGCACACATCTAAAGGCATGCTTTTATGAGTTATAGCGCAAAGAGGTGCATTAGTGAAATCGGACAACTTTAAAACGCCATAAAAAGTGTTTTGCCTAAATGTGTTATCCAACATAAAACCTAAATGGCAGCAGGGTTTGAAGAATGATGCCCGGAAAAAATTGGAATGATTAATATGAGCCTTGTGGTGTGAATAAGAGCCAGCCAGATGAAAAGGCAGCTGTGGGGAGAGTAGGACAGATGTGAGAGGATATCCTAGCACAACAACCACAGAGAACATCACAATTCTCAGGATTACTGGGTACTAGGTGAGGTAGCAGGTGAGGGGCCCAAGGCTTGAGTCATTAAGGTGGCCTTGGAGGCTGTGTCTGTGAGTAAAATGGGCTTCTGGTGGGACTGGGAATGGGAACAACTCGAATAAGGAACAGTTCACATGTATGTGGGAACAGATAAAGCAACTTCTCAAAGATTTGTTGAAATCATGCACATTGCCCACAAACAAAGCAGGCTCAGTAGACAGGGAGCAGATGTAGTTCAGAGAGCAGGTTCCGTCCTGCATCGTATTTTACAGGGCAGATGTTGTCTTAGTCACTGTTATATGGATGCTAAGAGACATCATGAGCAAGACAACTCTTATAAGAAAAAGCATTTAGATGGTGCTATCTTACAGGTTCAGAGTCTTAATCCATCATCATCACTTCCATCTAAGAATCTCAAGGACAAAGCCCATGAACAGGAGAGTGAGGGGCTCATAAATAGCTATTTCCTGCACAGAACAGGAACGGTAAGATGCTGGCGCTTCACTCTTTTTTCCACTGACTCGACACCAGCATGTTTCATGGCTGAAGCTCTTCTGTCTTCCCCTCTAACAAGATCCCTCTGCTTTACACAGAAGTGACTGATTTCTCTCGAAGCGTCCCCCTGTTACCCGAGATTGCTGTACAGGAGATTTCTGAAGCCGAGTGAGAGGAAATCAGTCTATACGAGATTCATTAGCAGACATATAACTCCTGAGTAGGAAGAGAAACAATGTGGGTGGCAGAGAAATGGAATGATTCTTTTCTATTTGCGAACAATGTGGTCCTGGCTGTCAGCTTCTGCTGAACATGGAGGGCACGAGTCAAGGATACATACCTCCTCCCAGGACACCAGCAGCCTAGAAACAGCACCTGGGGCATAGAACACTTTTTTGACAGTTCCCAAAGCAGTCTGCTCTTAATGACACTTAGAATTCAGATGATTCCTGGTTTCTAATCAATGCCCTTGTGAATAGCAGAGTCTGTTGTACAATATTACTATTATTTAAGCTTGAGATTTCACTGCAGAGGTTCCAGAGACCTCCAACAGTAAGGATGGATTTTCTCACTTGTTTAAGCAATATTTTAACACTGTTGCTAATTTCTAACAATGCATTACCATGCATCGAGCAGCTGTATTGCATCAATATTCCATAATCATGGATGCTGTGTCAGATGTAGTTGAAAGAAACAGTCTGTCGGGGTCAATATATCAAAACCAGTTCTAGGCAGACACTTACCGTTTGCTGAAGCAAACACATCTTAGGGCAAAAATAAACTAAATGCTTGAGAACAGTACAACTGGGATCTATTTAACACGGGCACACATTTACAAATAGCCCAAAGTAAACTTCAGGTACAAATCACACAGCACAATGAGATAAAAGTTTTCATTCCCTGCCAGAAGTTATGCCTAAGGGGATGAAAGCACACTGCAAAGGAGCTGGCAATAAAAATCATGTTTTTCAGAAATGGTATCGCTCCAGAGGAGGAAGGCCAAGGAAAAAGGCAAGCAGAAGGGCAGCTCATCTCTTAACTTCTCATATAGTGCACAGGAGAGATGCACACAAGCCCGTAGGGCAAAGGCATGTAGGCTTGCAGGGCTCTGTTTGCAAACATGCATGTGGGGAAGAAATAGAATATACAGAGAAGAATGGCACATGAAGAATAGGAAAAGAAACTGTACAGAGAGGAAGTTCGACTGCAGTCTTTTTGACCTGGGTGTCCTGTTCACAAAGTCCCATTGCTAACTTCTAGTCTGTTTTCTGTGCAACCAGGGATTGAACCCAGGGAATCCAACAATGTACCACTGAGTCAAAACTCTAGCTCAACTTGTGAGATATATTGCTGCTGCGGTTCTTTATTCTTTTCTTTTTGATCCCACTAAGTACAGCATTTCCTTTGGTTTACAGAGTTACAAGAGGTGGGAACCATAAACATTCCAATTCTGTCCATCATATTAAAGGAGGGCGCTTTCCGTCATCTCAGTAAATTTGTGAATAACTCATTCTCATCCCCGATCATTCTAGAGTACTGACTCCATGCTGTGTGATGCAAGCTTGACTCTATGAGTATCTGAATTACGTATAAAATAAGAAACGCAGTTTATAAACAAAGCCTAATGGTAGCATCCTAAGGGAGACTAGCTAAAAACTTTGACAGCCCAGATCTCTGCCTTCTTTGTATTATTCACAACTCCTGTTTATTAACTCTGCACATCTCTTCTGTTTTCCACACCCAACATGGGAACCTAACCAATATTTTCAGCTCTTATCCACTGTTACAACATGACAATCTAAGTTCTTCCAGCCCTTGAACCATATAGCTGAGTCAACAATGGCTGCTTCCTCCACTCCCCTTTAACCCGGCACCAGATGCCAACAATTATTGAATATCTACTTGTTTTGCTTCTTCTTTTGCTTCAGTATCATTAACACAGGACATCCATTTTGCCCCTTTGGCCCTCCAGTCTTCCCAGCTTTTACCTGTCTCACGCTGCTAAAGAAAATCCAGTCATTCAATATGTCAAGAGTGGATGAATGTTCTCCTATGACTTTCCATTGTGTACAAGGGAAATATAATCCCTGAAATGGGATGCATGTTCCTTGAAATTTTGGCCAATGGGTTTATTAAATTTTGTGTCCTTTCCCAAGCACATACTGGAAGTCAGAGATATCCAGTTTTTTATGGATTGTCATCATATGAGAATTGGGCCTTTGTATCTCTGAGTTACTAGTTATTGTTTCATCTCAAGAGCTATTACTTGGTTGTGCTTGTTTATAAAACCCCATACTTAGTGATATTTCTATTAAACACCTCTTGATCTGTGCTTTCTTTCTGGTTAGTCCTCATTAGTCTTTAGTCTGGTTTAAGGGGTTTTCCTTTCTGGATTCTAAGTTCCTTATGGGAAAACCATGCCTTTGTCTTTGCTGTGTTCATAGCTAGCAAAGAGAATATCAGACAGCAGCAAAACTACAGAGTGGATGAGTCTTTGACTCCTGGGCTTCCCTGCTGTTTCTTTAGGTATTTGTTGATCTTATTCCAGCTTTTCTCCTCTGCAAAAGGAATCTCAGCCTGAGCACTCAGGATATTAAACTAAGCAGTGATAGTGATTATTTAACAGTATAACACCATGATGCAGAGACTAACAGTTGCCGAATATCACATGTGAATTTTAAATAATGTAAATTTTCATTGCAAGTTTGGGTTTTCACCAATGATACAAAGATATTAGTACATATATTTGAAATATTTTATTGATCAATAATGGAATTATAGTGAATTGGAGCCATTCTGGAATCTAACGAGTCATAAGATGCTGTATATAGCCAAGTGTTAGCTATAAATAAAGCGAAGTTTATAAGAAATGGCATGAATATCCACAATAAGGACCAGGTACAGACATGAGCTCAGAAGAAGGACTGTACAGAGATGAGGAGACTGTGGAGCAGGGGCAAACGAAGGCAACAGGGGAGAAGATATGAACAAGGGACAAGTATATACAAAAATGTCATGATTAAACCTTCCTCTTTACACTAAAAATTTTAGTCAAACAAAAACAGGGACTTGAACTTTGAAACAAGAAAAAGACATGTAATACTAATTTATCACTCAGCTCTTTTCCTGTTCTAATCAAAAAAAGGTAGAGACAAAAGTTCAGTGGGTAGGGAATGGGGGTGGAACCAGGAGTTGGAAGAAGAGCATATGACTGAAATACATGATCTGAACTTCTCCAAGAATGAATAACAGTATTTTTCTTAAATAATCTGAATTAACAGCTAAACCATAGTTAAGCAGCCTACATTTTAGGATGTCTGAAGCATAACTTCAAATCTTAATTACACAGATGTGAAATTCTGTTATTGTACTCTTTGTGAAAATAATTATCATAATTTGATAAGTAATTTAAATGCAGATTATATAAAACAGCAAGTATTGTGTCTCAAACCACCGATTCCCCTTTTGGAGACTATCGGAGAGACTCTTGTTGTCAGGTGGCGGGGGGGCACACCTGTAGTTCCAGTACAGCAGGCTTATGCAAAGGCTTGTGAGCTCAGTGTTAACATGTGCTACATAGTGAGTTTGATGCCAGCCCAAGAAACTTAGTGAGCACTTTCCTCAAAGGTCACAATGGGGTCTAGAGGCACAGCTCAGAGGTCAAAGTGCTTGGTGCACACATAGCCCTGACATGCATACCTAGCCCCCATATAGAAAGCAGGCATGGCAGCGGTATTTATCTGCAGCCCTGAAGCCTGGGGGCAGGGAAATGGAGAAAAATGGATACCTAGAACTCATTGGTCAGCCAACTTAGCCAAGTCAGTAAGCTCGCAGTTTCTGAGACCCTTTCTCAATACAAAAAAGAAAAGGAAAAAAGAAAAAGTGGAGAATGATTGAAGATCCCTAAAGTTGATTTCTGATCTCCAAAAGCACACACACACACACACACACACACACACCTACATGTATACATACACATAAATACACATATATCACAAATACATATATGTACCCAAAAGATAAAGATTAAAATTTTAAAGCTCTTGAGATAATTCAGAAATAGGACACTCATCAAGCGTGCACAAAGTCCTGGGGCTCAACCTCTAATACCAGAGAAAAGAACTTTTGAATTCTTTAAGGTGATTTTGTGCGTATCTGCACACATCTCTGCGCCTGCACTCAGGCATACTTATGTAACTTTGCCACATTCGCAATGTGCAAAATCTAGTAGTCAGCAGTTCTTCCATTCGCTTTAAAATATTCTTGAGCATCATTTCATATCAGCATAGGAATCTATCTTCTTTCTTATTCTGTTCAATGATTTAAATTCTATTATATTCAGTCAAAAAACCATCTTCCAAAGAGCTACTCTTTGTCTTTCCCTAAATCAGTTAACCATGTATGATGCTGGGCTCTGGTTCAAATTCATCTTCAACCACACTAGACAGAGACTAGAGTCTGCAATAACACACCACACAAGACCACCTCACAATTACCAAGACTGAGATCCTGTGCCTCCTTGTCTGAAACCCCTGCCTCTCTCACACCGAAGCGTTTGCCTCCTCTCTGCACATCCAGTGTCTGACCAGCTTTGAATCTGCGTGTGATCCTGATAAACCACCTGCTTCGAAGGCATGTTCTGAGGTATGCAGCATTGCTCGTGTCTGTGAGTCAGAACCTGGTTCTGGTGCATCCTGGTGAGCTCTCAGGAGTCATCACTGAAGAGACTCCGTTCTTGTTTTTGAAGAGAGATTAAATCCAGTGGAGACATATAAGAAACACCAGTAAATTCAATAGAAAATACTTCTAGAGCTTCTGCCATAAGCTAAGCAGTGTTGCTTTTGTACATGTGATCTCATTTAACCTCACAATTTACAGAAGGTAAAATCACATGTAACTCAGAAATTGAAACAAAGATCCAAAAACACATGGATAAAACTGGATGTGTTATAATATTTCAGCTGGCAAATACAGCATATTAAATTAACGCTCTAAAAAATTCTGATTTACATTCCATCTCCACTTATGTTTTTGTGGAAACTATGAACTCCAGAGACCCTGAAATGCAAGCAGCAAGTCTATGAAGCAGAACTACAACTTGAGGTTACTTCATTCCCCAGCTCCAAAAGTGTCAGTCATAAGCAAGAAGATGCCTGGTCTTGATAACCTAGACTGAACAATGTCAGGAAGATAAACCCGCTTTGGTAAGTCATACTGTTGTTAGGGAAGGCGGCTGTCTTATCATTTCACCTAAATCAAATGTTCTTGTGGGTCTGGTATTATCTCACTTATACAAGACCTGTATACAGAGTAGAAGATGTGCTAACAAAGATGACTCTCACTCACATTCCTCTCGGGTTTCGTAGATGTAGACATCTTCTCCTGACTATGTCCCCTACTCTCCCTTTCCTGTAAACTATACAAAACTAGCAACTTAAAAATAGTTTGTTATGGCTTTGAGAGATAAACCTCCCCCTAGCCTCTGGCCAGTGTTAGAACTCAGGAACAATTCCCAAGGACTCGGCACCCACCCCTATGGACAGCAATCATGCAGGGGAGAACCTATCTGTCTCCTAGGCTCCATAAGAGGGTAGGATTCTACATTTTCTCAGTGTGAAATAGCAACCACAGAGAGCTCATCTAGTTCACCGGACACCAGCTCGCAGTTATCCAGTCCTTTTCCATTATCAACTCGCTGCATGATTCAAAGCTCAATCAATTTTGGGATCTTGGGGGTGGGGTGGGATGGGATTATCGGGGGATGGGGAGAGAAAAGGGAGAAGGGGAGGATGAGGGAAACTTGGGGAAACAGGTTGATTGGGATAAAGGAAGGTTGGATAGGGGAGCACGGAAGCACAATTCTTAGTTAAGGGAGCCACCTTAGGGTTGGCAAGAGTCTTGAAACTAGAGTGGCTCCCAGGAACCCAAGGCGAGGTCCCCAGTTAGTTCCTTGGGCAGCTGAGGATAGGGAACCCAAAATGACCCTATCCGATAGCAATGCTGACGAATATCTTGCATATCACCATAGAACCTTCATCTGGGGATGGATGGAGATAGTCACAGAGACCCACACTGGAGCACCGGACTGAGCTCCCAAGTTCCCATCGAGGAGTGGAAGGAGGGAGAGCATGAGCGAGGAAGTCAATTTTATTCTAATGGAGTTGACTTTTCTTCCTCCCCTCCTGCAACAGTGTTGAAGATGTCCTTGTGGCCTGCTTAACCCTGTCTAATGCATCTTTTTTGGAGAATGCTAAACATAAACACATGAATAAGGATATATATATATATATATATATATATATATATATATATATGCTACCAGTTAATTCCTTGTGATGTTTCTATTGCTGCGGACAAATGCCTGACAAAGGAGAAAGGATCCACTTTGTGCTGTGCTCTGCTGTGTAGTCTCATGGTGGAGAAGCTACAGCTGAGGGAGAATATGCCCAATGCCCACAGCTTCGTGGACCAGAGAGCAGAGAGGAAACCAGAATTAAGTCTAGACCATGACCCTCAAGCTCTTCCCCTAGCCATCTACTCCTTCCAGACAGACCAAACTTCCCAAATTTTTCAATATTGCTTCCAAACGAACATTCCACCAAGTGGGGACCCAGTGTCCACACACATGAGCCTGTGTAGATCAGTTTATGTATAAAATGTAATATCACCTTCTCATGTTGAGGGGAGTATAGAGAAAGATAGGTTTTATTTCACAAAGTTCAAAAAGTCCAGAATTTTCTTCTTGATGCTTATGTGTGGCTAATTTGGTACAAGGATTATGTAACTATCAGAACATATAGCATCTTCTGTTCTTTTAAAAATACAATGTATTTTATGTTGCTGATGTAGAATAAAAATGTGCTTTATTGGTATGTGAAAGATGGATTTGCTATCACTACAATAAAACTATTTTAAGCCAACTAAATTCATCTTATAGTCATGTTCATTGTGCTTAGTGGAATACATCTATAATCCCACTACTTTGAAGGTGGAAGCAGGAGAATTGAGAGTTTAGAACCCGCCTCAGATACATGACTAACCTGTGCTACATGCAGCCTTGTCCCCCTGACCCACAAAGCATGTTTAAAGTTATGTGCTTCACTGGCATGCATATTAAGAAGACATAAAATTGTTCTTAAAATATTTTCAAAATACATCACGAATAAGAGCAGTCACTTGCTCAAATATTGAGTTATCCATAGCAAGACAAATATCAGAATTTGGCCTCACATTGTATTTCATGACATTTTAGTAATTTTATCCAATGAAACACTATGGTTTAATGCTTTATATCACATTTTGTTTGAGTTCCAATGGACTTGAAATGACAAATTGATCTTGATATAACAACAAAAAATGTGTTGAACTAAGGAAACCATTTCTCATTAGAAGTGAGTAGAATTTTTCCCAGAAAAGAGCAAGGAGATCAGTTTTAGCCCATAGTGTTGTCAAAAGATACTTTTCTATGTTTCTTAAAGCCAGAACAAAAAATGCACACAATTATTACTAAGTAAATGCTAAGTAGAAGAAGAAGAAGAAGAAGAAGAAGAAGAAGAAGAAGAAGAAGAAG
>JABTXL010010235.1:15413616-15442942 GCA_025134845.1 Neodon shergylaensis
AGAGAGAGAGAGAGAGAGAGAGAGAGAGAGAGAGAGAGAGAGAGAGAAAGAGAATGTATGTCTTGGGTTATCTATCGGACAGGCATATTAATTTTGGAAGGAAACCCAATGCTGAAAGTTTGATATAATCCTGGGAAGAGATCTACTTAGCTTATGAGATTACAACAAGCTTATAATCATTCCTGTATGCCAAGAAAATATATTGTATATTTTATTGGGGCACAGCCATAGTCATTCATTTATGTCTTGCCTATAGCAGCCCTGGAACTATGATGACAATACTGGGTAGTGATAACAGACTCTACCAAGCTCAGATGTTTGTTCTTAAGGCTTGGAAGAGAAAGTTTGTTGCTCCCATTTTAGATGATGAGGTAGTAAAGACTACTCTTGGCCATGTGCTTCTATATGGTAGGATTTGCACCACGGTTCAGGGTGCTGGAGACTGGTTTTCCCTCACATTCTTTTCAGTTCACGCATCCTTAACTTGTCCAACATCACACTATTTCATCTTATGGTTACAATGAGAGTAGGAAATGTTTCTACCAAAACCACACTCATGTTCAGAGGACATTAATGTCTCATAGCAGAAAACTGTTTAAATCATCACACTTACGCTCAGAGAACACTCTAGGGAGAATGTCCAGTAGGAGAGGAAATGGAAAAAGTGCCAAATGGTGGCAGAACAGGGTCTCATGGGACTCGTGTTACTAAAATGGGAGACTATAATAGGATGTGGGTGTTGGTTACTGGTAAAAGATGTCTGTCTACCTCTCAAAGCTCATTCTGAACACGCACATTATTTCAGGAACGTTGATCTGGGTGCAGCAAGCAGTGCCCTCCAGACGACCATTGCTACGGTGCTTCTGAAAGATGGCTTCTAACCTCCACTTGCCCACAAGCGGCACTGCCATGTCATGCAAGTCACAGATTCCACGTGACGTGGACTGGTTGCTAAAGGGAACAAGCATAAGTGAAGCATTTGTGGAGGATGTAGAGAAGTTGTTTGCAGGGATTCTTCTTTAAATGATGAAGAAAAGACACTTTTGGGGGCCTTAAAACTGTAACTTTAAAGGAGGTGAGAGAGAATGTGAGGGAATCAGAATCCATGATAGTTACCTTTCTCCAGAACCCTAACGCTGCATGAATAATGTGGAAAAAAACAGCAAAGAAGTCATAAATGAAAATTTCCCTGACTCCTACTACTTTAGGGCTAATCTCTCACCAGCCAGATGTCATAGAAAAGGACAGAATACATTTCTAAGGATTTTGTTTTTCAATACAGAAGATCAGTTGGTTGAATGTCTCCCAAATTCTCCAGACTTGTGGATCTTCTTTTGTGGACACTGAAAGAAAGAACGGCTTCTATACCAAGACATACTGAAAAAGAGTATTTTCTATTACTATCTTATTAAAATATATTTAAGGAATTTCTACTTGCTGGCACATGGGTAATAGGATCCTTGTCATTTCTGATATTGTATAGTAACTCGTCCTTTCTTCTTATATTTGTTTGTGGCAGAAATGTACAATTATTTGGAGACATAATCAGCACACAAGCATTCCTTGTGAGTGTAGGGTTTATGATACAACATGGTTTGTGAAAAATAAAGATGAAAAGACCATTTTTAGTATTATAGATTAAACCAATGTTTTCTTAAAATAGTAGAGAAATAAAAGATAAAACAGAGACAATGATAGGAATAATGAATCAAGCATTTACTGTGCACGAGACATCAGCAAACTTGATATATGCCTTCTTTTCACTTAGTCTTCATTTTTTAAAACCTAAGCACAAGCATCATTATCTGTATTTTGAGGAAGAAAGCTGACAGCGTGGTTGTCCAAGGAAGCAAGCACTAGACAGAGGGGTCAACTTCACAACTCCTACTCCTGGAAACTATGGGGCACGGTCAGGAGACGTGGACAGGCTGAGAAATTATAAGACTTGGAAGAAAAAGAATGAGGGATGGTGTCGTCTGTCTGCTGGCGTTCTGACTTCTCCGTGTCTCGGATGTGTTTCTGTGCCTTGTTCAATTAGAGAAAATGTCAGCTTTCTGGTTTGTTTCCCTCAGACCAGTGTTTTTGGCTATGCATCAGGCTTGTCTCTAGATTCTGAGAATCTGCCAGTATCTCATCCTTGAAGGATGCTCAGTAATGTTTGTCAGATGGCTAAACATATGTGAGACTCATTACTCCCAGGTGAGGCAAGAAAAGTCCATATGAGTTGGGACACTTCAGGACATCATTACTACTCGTGTTCCTACAATATTTATCCTTTGAGTTTCTTCCCTCAGAAACTTAATCCTAATTCCCCTTCACCTGCTTGATCAAACAGTTTGCAAAGGAGAATGGAGCCTAAGGACAATGAGTTTTACACTAACAGGAACAAAAGTCTCAAAATAAATGAACCGCAAAACTCTAGAAGGCTAGATCACAGGTTGTACTAGAAGCTGCAAATGCATTACATTTGAGGAAGCTGTTACAAGGAGGTTAAGTGCCTTCCTCAAGGGCACAGCAGCTAATTGGTGGCTCAACCAAGACCTCATATCTTTAAAGTGGTACTGTCCTTCACACAACACGGTGAATTTTTTTTTCATAAAAGGAGAAAGATGTGATCACGCTGGGAAAGGGGAGACGGAACGTGTCAACAACATTATGTGCAATGAGAAAACTGTTGAGATATGAAGTTAAGAGGTGTGAGACATGTGCACAAAAGAATTCGGGAGCAAATAACCACTTCCTTAGAATAACTTCATGTTACATTGCATTGCATTATTCAAAATTCTGTTATGATTATTTTCAGACTCTTTAATGTTGTATTTATTTAAGATAAAGGAAGATTAGTTATTGAATGGAACTAATCATCCAAATATAATCACGTGTCAAGAGTCTGCAGCTGGGCAAGGTCATGCACACCTGTTCTCTGTCACGCTGGAAGAACAGGGGACGTCTCAAGATCAGGACAAACCATTTGCTATACTGTTAGATGTTGTATTTCCACCAGGGGGACTGAAGAATTCAAGAGAGAAAATGCTGCTAATGATCGCTCATTGTGTTTTTAATAACTAAGTGGGGAAACCAGATGCTAACATGTGTATCTTGTCTATTGTGAACTCTGCCTTTTATGCTTTCCTGGTTCCTTATTCATCCTCATTGTGTCTATGAAAGCTGTCTGGCCCAGAGTATCAGATGTGTGCATAGCAATGACTCATGCTGTAAAAACCCGAGATAACACAACATTCACTGAGAAGTAGTAACACACTCAACAACAAACCGGCAGCATCTAGAGTGTACACACAGCATGTGATTTAGTTGCTCTTGCTAAGTCATGTCAAGGTTAGGGAATTGCTACAATTGAATAGCCTTGTGTTACTTCTTAAAAGAAAAATAGGGAAAGGAAAGAAAGAATAAAGGAGAAAAAGGAGGCACAGGTGTGATACACAATACACTACCCAATGACAGTAATAAACATCATCAGCAAAACGCTAAATGGATAGAAAAGGATATTTCATCAAAGTGTGTGGTGATTCCGTACAGTCTGAGAAATGATGACAACAACACAGATTTGGAATTACCCTACACTCAAATGTGCTTCATAGCTACTACAATTTACAAAGAGCTTGTAATACAACCCATAATTACAACAGGAAGCCGTGCTGGGCATGGTTGCTCAGGTCCACCAGGCTCTCTAGGAGACAGAAACTGAGAAATCACAGGCTCGTGCAGAGCTTGGACAACAAGCAACCAAAACCCCTTATGGAGAAAAGAATATTTTCTGTGGGACTTATAATAAATTATAATAAAAATTAACATAAAGAAGGAAATATTAGTAGCATTAACCTGCACTTGTGTTTTGTCTAATTGCTATTTGCTGGTAGGTTTATATGCCAGTAATGGGGCACTTACCTATAATCTCAGAAGCGAAGTTAAGGAAGGGGGATTTTAAGTTGTAGTTTAGCCTGGACAACAGTGAGACCTTGTCTTAATACCAGCAGAGAAGGCAATAGTTTTCTAATTCCTTAGATTAAAAGGAATCCTAAAATAATTGGTCACAGATAAAGACTAGTACTTGGCAATCCTTGTGGAAATATAAAAGTGTTTATTGGCGTTGCTAATCATTTCTGGCCTACTTTCTCCTTTTCTCTTCTCTCAGTCTGTGTTACATTCTTACTCACAATGGCTGTCCCTCATAAAAGGAAGAGTGATAGTCACACACCAGACATCTCTTATTGTACACTTTGCTCTTTCCCTAAACAGTTTAGAGGGCAGATGCTATTGACTAGTGTACATACTATCCTTACCATGATCAATCGCTTTAAAGTCCTCAGACCCTAATGAATGAACCATTCACGTGGTACTAGAGTAGTATTTACTATTGATAAATGTTAGGCAAGAGAAAAGAGGTAAAAGAATCAGCCTGTTTCTAAGTCATACTCTAGAGTTAAAAATCCTAATTTTCACAGTAAGCCTGAGTTCCTGATAAATAAATATGAGCGGTTTCAGTGGCAGCTGTCTCTATATTTTTAGTCAGGATAGAGTTTATCTCTATTTCTCTTTTCAGTCAATATGTTTTTGAGTATTTTTGATACTGAGAATTTTAAAGATCTCCTCCTAAGGGAGAGAGTATTGTATGCAAGCAACATTTACATATTTAAAAGAAACCTGCTACAAATACAACAAAACAAAACAAATGTTCCATCTATAAGTTCCCCAAAGAGAGGCACAAATGTCAATAAGGTTGCTGATTTCCCTTTTTTTTTCCGGCGTTATTGAGTCAAATTGAATGTCATGATAAATGTGGATCTATATACAATGTGAGGTATTAGTAAATATATACACTGGGAAATGATTATTACAATCAAGTTAATTAAAATACTTATCAAATCATAGTAAACTTTGCATATGTATAATTCACAACAGTAGCCAAATTACAATTATGAAGTAGCTGCAAAATAATTTTAAGGTAGGGGATCAGCACAACATGAAGAACTGTATTGAAGAGTTGCTGCATTTAAGAAGGTTGAGAAATGTTGATCTAGACATTCAGATACTTCTTTAAAGTATCAGCATTTACTAAAGAAAAATGTGACTGTTGATTCATATTCATACTTAAGAGAGAGAAGGAGGAGGAGAGAGAAAGACAGACAGATACTGTGGTACGGCCAAATAGAACAAGCAGGCAGAAGAGCAACAGGCAGAAGTTCCCACCATCAGAAGTCCGGTCCTTCCAAGACTCCACAAGGTGCCCCCAAGGGGAGAACTTTAAAATTAAAATATGTATTGTAGTTTTTCAATAAAATTCAATCATGAGCATATAATGACAAACTTCTACTTTGGTAGTTTGTGCAAACCTGCTTCTAGATCTGGAAATATGCACCAAGATAATTAAAAACTTAATTAAAAGACTAACTGGAAACATTTTACTGCAAATTGACAAACTGTGAATTCTTCTCCCTGATAGCTGCACACATGTGGCGTTCTGACTCGTGTGTGATGCCTCGGATGCCTGCACGCATTCCATGAGAGCAACAGTGCGTTCCTTTTTCAACAGCACTGTCCTGTCCCACCTCTCAGAGGCCCATCATGAAACAATACAGCTAGACAATCACTTGTGCATCACAGTGTCCCATAAATGTGAATCATGCTTTGTCTAGGACCTTACTTGAAAAAAAAATAATGGACCAGCACTGGAGTGAATTAATTTTATGAACTAATAACAAAGGACCAAAGGCTGAAAGCGCATTAAGTAATCAAAAGGCTGTTCCATTCCTAAGCGCATCAATAGACTGCAGTGAAATCTTTTATCAGACTAACTCCTGCTGCCAAGAACGTGATGCCACGTTTTGCCCACTGCACTCTTCTTAGTAGGTATTATTCAAAAAACCTTGCAGGTATTGTTTACTTTTCTTTTTCAAATATTTTGTATTAAGTTGAAACTGAAAATTTTTTCATCTTTTTCTTCTCTCTCTCTCTTTTTTTTTCTTATTGTCTTGATCTTTAAAATGCAAGAAGGCACTTATACTGCACTGGAGGCTGAAAACTAACCTGTACCTGAATTCTTATGAATCTTAGGCTTTAATCAAAGATCCTCCCTCAAAGAGGTGGAATCAAAGTATGTCCCTAAGTCCTGAATGGTGGCACAGTGGGTAAAGGTGATGGCCACGAAGCCTGAAGATCTGACTTCAATCCTTGGACCCACATGGAAGGAGCAAAGGGCCTCCTGCAGGTTTCCCTCTCCTGCCCACACAGACCACCACATGGTGCAGTCCGCCCCACCCCGGTCACACACACAGGGTAAATATAATTTTAGATTTTAAAGTGTGTGTCTATGTCGTCTACAGAGAGAATTCTGAAGAAGAGACTTGCAGAGCCATGACAGTTAAAAGTAACCAAAAGCGAAAACATTTAAGTTCTGTGTCTGGAGTTAGAGGTTGTCTGTTTACCCACTTTCCCATAGATCAAGATCAAGATATGGAAATTGTGTGTTTGAAAGTGATAACAATAAAAGTCTCTATAAAATGTATCCAGATACAGGCTTGCTCTCTTCTGATTGTGATTCTAGCCCTAAAGCACACTTTTGGCACTGGCAGGGCTCCTTGTTGGAACGCTCAGTTTTAAAAGGCTCAGCCCCTAACAGCCTACCACGTGGTCCATTTCCCTTACAGTGAGTCATTTAACAGATGGCATGCTTTGTGGGCATATTCTGATGACAGACGACAAAACGCCTTTAACCTGTATTTGGATGTAAAGGCTCCAAAGCAACACTCAGAGTTTAGAGCTAGCTTGGGGGAGAGTGGAAACACAGTAACATTACAGCAATCCCCAGGAAAATTTTGCATCTACGGCTTTTGCTCATATCTAGATTTATTAAGCTGAAAAGTTTAGAGGAAACCCTTGCCTATCCCTGGAAAACAGGACTGAGGGGCCAGAGAGTTTCCGAGAGAAACCAACACTGTGAACTGAGTGTGACATCAAATACAGCTAACTTTAGAAATGCCCTTAGGCTTCTGCTGATCGCATTGGGTTTCCCACCTCAAAACAAGAGGTGAAGACAGTAAAATTCACTCTGGGAAATGCCATCAGGGAATGACTGACATGAAGGGAAAGTGGAGGGATTTCAAGGAAGGGAAAGTGGGGGTTGTAAAACATGCAAAAGGCTCTCTCTGGTAAGCAATGTGAGAATATCGTCAAAAAGAGCAAAGTAGTTGATTTTTATAAAAAAGTTACAGAAAATGCCATCAACATCTACGCATGCTTGATTAGACTGAATATACTCTGACCACGTTTCATGTCTACCTAAGACAGTTTTAAAATACCTATCATATTCAACTTTCGTTGACAGTGTATGTTTAACAGAAGTATGGAAGAATCCGACTGCTGGGAACAACTGGAGACATTGAGTAGAACAGGCTTGTTTTCTATTGTAAAGAAGTTCCTCTTGGTCATCTCTAGATGGGGCTATGGGTGCTTTTATGTTTGTATGCCGAGTTCTCCAGGTTTGGGGCATTTTACACTACAACCTCATTGAATGGGTTCTCTATGCCTCTGCACCCGCTTCTATCAAGTGATCTTACGTGTCATCTCTCGATTGTATCCTGGAACTCCTGGACGTAGTGGCCATTTTATTTTGGTTTCATTATTCATATTTTAATGTGGCATTTCATCAACCTTGTCTTCCATCCCTGATACTCATTCTTCTGCTTAGTTGAGTCTGTTGGTGATACATTTCCAGTTTGTTTACTTGAGTCATCTGTGCTTCTGAATTTCCATACATCTTTGTTTTAAAAATCAGAATTTCCTTTCTGAAGACTTTTTCCACGTTGCTGACTTCTTTATCCTCCCAGATGAACTGGGATCAAGAGGTGCTGTAACTTTAATATTCTACATAACATGACTACGTTACTGTTGAAATGAGCATCTTACCAAGGATTTATGACATAAACAATTTCTAATTGTTTGTGATGAAATCATTACTCTTTTCCACCTTTGCGGGTTCCAGGGATTGAACTCAAGTCGCTAGACTTGGGTAGCAAGTGCCTTTACCCACTGAGCCATTTCCCTTGCCTTTGCAGATTTTGTTCAGTATATTTTCAGAAGCTTCTAAGTTACTAAAAATGACTCACCATGAGAACTACATAGCTATTTTCTCAAACAAAAGCATCAACCCTGATGCCAAGAAAACTGGAGTTGAATCACAGCCTGGCCTCTTACTGTCATATGGTCGTAAAAAAATTACTTAACCTTTCTGCTTCTAATTTCTATGAGCAGCAAGTGGAGAAAGTAACAACTAATTTTCATGGGCCCGCGTTGAAGTTCAAAGAGTTGATATACGCAGTGTGCCTAACAAACAATAAATATTTTAAAAATTATGATGAGACTGACTATGTTAATGTGGAAGTTTCAGTTTCTTCCCTTTAGCTCCAATGGTCAACTTATTATCGTCCTTCATCGGGTGACAGAAACCTTTCTTTTCAAGCTCAAAAAGGAAATGGCAGTGTTACCCCTGTGAAATAAGAATGTCCTCCCTTCCTACTCTATTATAGGAACTCACCAGGCAGTTTCACAGTCTCTTCCTGAGGGTGTGATAGAAGGGTTCAGGTAAAGGAACAATCACAACACTGAAATCCTGTGGCCTTGAGGGCTAAGGCTCCTTGGGGACCTGCAATCTTTTCCAGTCACACAAGTTTATGTTTTCCAACTAGAGCCCACAGCAGGGGATGGGGATTGAGTAGCCCTTGTAGCTAAAACAAAGAAAAGCACTATTTCCTGTGACAAATGCCCAAAGGGGCTCTCAGAGAGCCAGAGAATTGACACTAACACTATGGACTGGAGGTCTTCTGGGGGAAATGTGGCCTTTTAGTGATGACAAGATTTCATCTTGTTTCCGCTTACAAGAGTACACCTGTCTGCGACATGGGGCTACAAGGAACTATCAAGCAATGTAGCTTCCCCAGAGGTGCTGTCAGCAGGAAGGAGGGGAATACCCAAAGATCCACTCACTCATATAACAAGGTAAGTGAACTATATGTTGTAACTAAGCCTGGTGAACTAAACTCTAAGGAAGAGAGGAGGATGCAGATTCAGTACCTCAGCTCCGAATCCAGGAAGAAAGCCAGGACAGCAAGCAACAAGAGGTGGCCTTGACAAGGAGGCTGAGGATTGTGTGCCCCTCAGAGGGATGAGAAATGCTGAAGACAGGTTAGAGTTTCCTGGATTCAAAATCCCCCGTTTTTTTTTTCTTTTGGTTTTTAGAAACAGGGTTTTTCTGTGCCATTCTGCAGACTACACTGACCTTGAACTCAGAGATCCACCTGTCTCTGCCTCCTGGGTGCTGGGATTTAAGGTGTGTGGGACCTTATTCAATCTCTTGTCATTGCTTCACAGAAGGCATCTTTATAGCTCAGGTCAAGCAAACATCGGGCAGAAAACTTTTGAAGCAGTAAGTTAACTTTGCAAGAAAATCTCCATGAAAGACTTTGGCCTCTCCAAGTCAGAGTTGTGGATGCATAAAAAGATGTTTTCAAGAGAAGGAGAAAAATAGAAATGCAAAATAGCACTTTAAATCAGCTTCGTCACTGCCACGGAAATAGCCACCATGAGATACTACATGGATGAGCAGGCATCCCCGAGAATGGGTCTAAATCCAAGGGCACAGAGGTTGATGAGGAGAAAGACCTACTGTTGTTCTAGTTGCTTTGCCATCGTGTTCCCTCTACTGACTCCTGGAGTCTGCAATACCACCTACAAATTTGGACCCTTGGCACTGTCTCTGCTACATATGCAAATCGGAGTAAGTTTTTCAGAGTCAGCTTTGGTCTCCTCGTGTGTAACACACTCTTGATAATATTACTGCTCCCCGAATTTAACAAGCATCACATGAAGCAAGCGCAAAAGCTCAACAATGGGAAGCCTTGGTTAATCATGGCACTAGGTTTGCTACTAAGTTTCTCGCTCAAAATTCCTGTTCTTTTTGTCACTCCGTGAAGTGGAACAAGAGGAGCGCTCCTCTTCCTTAATGAAAAGATTTATCAAAGCACAGTGGAGATTTATGACCTCTTGAATTATGGAGCAAGACCTACATAAGATGAAATAAAGGACTTAAAATAATACGAGAGTAAAGAACCCTTCAGAAATCCTCTTAGAAATTCACTGTTTTGTAGGCTGTACCCGAGCTGGGAGCCCTGTAGGAGCTGGTTTTACAAACTACTCACTAATTTTATTCTCACAAAAGGTGAAGAAAGCACAGTTTATAACTGTAAATGGAGGCTGTGCTTTAGTTTCCCAGCTGCCCAGGCCCAAATAAACACACAGAAACTATATTAATTACAACACTGGTTGGCCAATGGCTCAGATTTATTCCTAGCTAGCTCTTATATCTTAAATTTACCCATTTCTATTATTTTATATTTTACCATGAGGCTCGTGGTTTGTTACCTCTTGCTTCTTGGGCTATTTCATGATGTCTCTTTGACTCTACTTTCTTTCCTCTTCTATCTCTGCTTGGATTTCCTGCCTTTCTATAATCTGCACTGCCATAGGCCAAAGCAGCTTCTTTATTAATCAATGGTAATAAAACATATTCACAGCATACAGAGAAGAATTCCACATCATGAAAAATACTTCATTCAGATGGCAACTTGATTTTTTCTTATTTTCTATCCCAACCAAAGCTTCCTCTCCATCTCCTTTTTCCCAACTCCCACCAACTCTCCCACCCCATCCCATCTTCTCTTCCTCCACTGTTTCTCTTTGGATACAGGTGGTCATGGTATATCAGGGTGCAGTGAGACCAGGCACCCTTTCCTTCACTAAGGCAGGATAAGGCAATCTAGCAAGGGGCTGGGTCCCAAAACCAGACAACAGAGTCAGAGACAGCCCCTGTTTTCACCGCTAGGAGTCTCACTCAACGACCAAGTCACACCACTGTAACATATAGAGAGAGTGCCTAGGTCAGTCCCATTCAGGCTCCCTGGTTGTTGGTTCAATCTCTGTGTAAGACCCTGTGAGCCCAGGTTAGCTGGTTCTGTGGGTTTTCTTGTGTTGCCCCTGACACCACTGGTCCTACAATCCTTCATCTCCCTCTTCTGCAGGGTTCCTCACACTCAGCCTAATGTCTGGCCGTGGGTCTCTGCAGCTGTTTCCATCCATTGCTGGGTACATTCTCTCTAATGGCAGTTGGGTTAGGCACCAATCATGTTTATCTTTCTAGGTCTGGGTTACCTCACTCAGGATGATCTTTTCGAGTCCTATCCATTTGCCAGCAAATTTCCTGAACTTCAAAGGATGCCTTCTACCTGATAACCCCTTCTGTAGGACACAGAACAAAAGAAACATTTTTTAAAAAAATCAGACCGGTATGATTCATTTAAAATGGACTTATCAGTGTAGAAACATATTTTCTTGTTTTACAGATTCAAAGTGTCACAAGATATGAAAATAATTATGTGGGTTTTGCCCAAAGTAAGATGAAAAAATTCAATGTCAGTTGAGAGGTTTAGGATTAAATAATATATGTCTGCATTCATGCACACAGATACATATGCACACCGACACATAAGCACAGACACTCGTATGCACACAGAAACATATGCACACAGACACATGCACATAGACATATATGCACACACACACATACACATGTGCACACAGACACAGGCCGGGATAGTTTTATCCAGAAGATAAGACTTCATAGTCTGGGCTGCTGGAGCTTAGAGAGATGATAAGGCAGCTATGAGGAATGGTGGAAAAGAGAATCATGGGTAGGAACATAGTACCAGGTAAATTGGTAATCTAGAAGTCCCTCTCCGCATAAAGCCCACCAAGACCTAAGATAGAACCAAACACAGGAATCCTGGGAAAAGAGAGTCAGAAGGATTGTAGAAGCCAAAGGCCAAGGAGGACACCAGGAGAAACACGGCCCACTGAATCAACCAGGCAGGGTGCATATGATCTCACAGAGACTGAAGCAGCAATCACAGGACCTGCAGGGGTCTGTACCAGGTCCTCAGCATGTATGCTATGGCTGTTAGCTTGGTGTTTCTGTGGGACTCCAACAGTGGGAGCAAGTGTGTCTCGGATCCTTTCCTCTGGGACTCCTTTCCTCCTATTTGGTTGCCTTGTGCAGCATTGGTGTGAGGGCTTTTGCTTTGTCCGATTGCAGTCTGTTTTGTCTTGTTTGGTTGCTGTCTCTTGGAGGCCTGCTCTTTTCTGATGGGAGACTGAGCAGGAGTGGATAGGGGAGGAGAGAGAGGAGGTGGGAGGAAGCTAAGAGGAGTAGAGGGAGGAGAAACTGTGGTTGGCATATATTGTATGAGAGAAGAATCTATTTTTAATTAAAAAAACAATTTTACTTCCATTAGGAAGAAAAAAACTTAAACAGAAAATATTCACTATTCATAAGCCAGTGGTAGAGAATAGAACATTATACATAATAAATACATAATAAATGTATCCTGTATAGAAAACCTCCATATGGTAGTGCTTTTCACACTCATATTTACTAACAAAATTGAACATAATTTTTGCAGATTTGCAGATCTCAGGTTGGTTTATGTGATGGTTAGTATTACCTGTCAAGTTGACTGGACCCAGAATTAATTAACAGGCAATAACAGACAAGCCATTGCACACACTTGAAGGATTCTCTTCCTCAGTTTAATTGATGTGTGTGTGGGGGACTTCCCTAGATATGCCTGGCACCCTTTAGTATCAGTCCCCGAAAAAGGAAGTCTGAGGAAGAATAGCATAAGAGTTTTGCCTGCTTAGATTGTTACATCAAGCTGACACGTTCATCTACCCTATTGGCATGTTGTCAGTGTTGCAGCTACTTTTTGCTGGTATCAGAGCCATTTAGCCTTCTATAATGGAAAGAAGATTCGTGGCTCTCCAGGCATCCTTCAAGCCTTCATTCCCATCTTGGAACTGCTGAAGCGTCCAACCTTGTGGGGTGAGTAAACTCCCAGGCTCTCAGCCTCTCCATTGAGAAGACAGCCTTGTTAGACTCCCTAGACTATGTTTGTGTAAGCCAATCTAGTGAGTCTCTTATAAATTCATTTCATTAGTTCTCTTTCTCTAGAAAACATTGACTGATTCAGTGAGTCCTCTCCAGATAAAGTGTTTCTCTCTGTTTCTTCCATGGAAGAACGCCCACAAAGACAGATGCCTTTTAAAGGGGGTTTTATTCTGTTCCTCCAACAGGGAAGTCCTAGCATATCATGAGTTGTGGGTGAGGCTTCATTTCTAAGCCCAGACAACTATGAAAAAATCAGAGCTCACAATGCAAGGACTGAAGTTTCCTACAGAACAAGTGGTGTTGAGGATTCTACTCACTGGTCAGTGTGCAATATCTCAGCCCAACACCATCTATCTGGTTTAAACTACACAGAGCTCACTATTCCTAGCCGGCATTGGATACTGCTCTCCCGTAATGCTGAAATGTTTAAGAAAATGCTCATCAATCTGCTTGTACTTTTGTTTGTTTAGTGTCTTTCTTCATTTCAGCTTGGGAAATCGCTCTTTTGAAGTGACTCCTACTGTTTTTCATAAATAACAGTTTTGAGCACTACCAATTTGGAGCACACATTTCTTAAAAGAAGAAACTGTCTGAGTCACTCAACTGAAATTAGAAGTCATAAGATTAGCCTTCAGCTTCAGAGAACCATTGCTTAAGGTTGAGTGTTTGCTTTCCCTTATTTATGTTACCAATGCCTTTCACGTTTCAAGGATGATCCAATCAGCTTCTTAAAATGGAAGCACGTAGCAGATAGAGAGCGGGGAGCTACAGAAATCATATGACATAGACACCTGCGTTGTGAGCGCTCTGAACTCACAATCAAAACTGATGTGCAAAGAACTGAAACAGTGCTATGAAAGGACAAAGGGCCTGGCTGTGTGACCCAGGGGGTAAAGGTACTCGCTGCCACCCTGAGGTCCCGAGTTCACATGATGGACAACCTGACTCCCAGAGCTGTCCTGTGAGCTCTAGGAAGACTATGCTCCCAGCTCCCCCTGACACACCACACACAGAAGGAGACAAAAAACTGGATAAATAAATAAATAAATACAACTAACTAAAAAGAAGTTTTTCAAAAGAACTGTGGTGCCATGCATGCACTTTCTTTGCACGAACTTACATTGATAGTACCAGGAAACATTTTGAAAATAACTTGTAGAGGATTCCATGGACACCCAGCTTCTGTTCTGAGATGCCTTGAATCCCACTCAGCTACGAATATTTTACTATATTTTGCTTGAGCTAATCATGTGAAACAAGCCTCACCTATATTCTTCAATTAATCTATAAGCATTTCTTGCTCATGGGTTAACCTTATTTCTTATAACCTTCTAAAATAACGATTTCGAACTAATTTAGTAAAAGCTAAAGGAAAACATGTTTAGTAATAGGCACAGACTCAAAATACAAGACATGTTCCGCGAGTGGCAAGTTATTAGATGTTACTGCAATTCAAAAAGGATCACGCTGCGCATGCTGTGGAATTGACAATGTGAGCAAAATGTCAGAAGCTGATGTAGTTGGCTCACGTTCCAGCATGGGCCTTGCAGTCTTTGTAGAAGTGTGCTCTCCAGTGAGGCATGAACAATAGTGCACAAGGGAAACAGAACGTCAGTCAGCAACAGCTCTGGTTATATGCCACATGTCTTCTGCTTACAGTGTACCAGGTTGTGTGCATGTGTGTGTCCTTTGTGTGCGTGTGCAGAGGCATACCTGTGTGTACCAAAGTCAGATGGGGGTCTCTAACGTCCTACTCTATCCGTCTCAGATTTATTCCTTTGAGTCACGGTCTCTCACTGAACCTGGAGCTATGCTGGGAAGCCAGCCAACCCTAACGGCCTGTATTTGCTCCCTATGGCGCTGGGTTTGCTGCCATGTTCACTGCCACACCCAGCTTCCTTCAGGGATGCTGAGATCTGATCTTAGACACTTGTACCACGGCACTGCAAAACCTACCACACGTACGCTAATGGATGCCATCTCCCCAGCCCCGTACCAGGTTTCTTAATATTGTTTTTCTTCTATCAGTTCTTTCTAATCTAATTTTGAGGTAACAAGACCACTCTTACCCATTAGGACTTAGCTTCAGAGAAGGAACTTAAACAGTGTTCTCCTTTGAACTTTTTTGTGTGACAATTTTTTTTTGTCAACATGAAAATGGCTCCCACACTACTCTGGCATGTGAAGATTACAAACTTTATGAAGATTGCTAATGACATTTTCTAACAGTCATTTGATTACACCCAGCACTGCTGCATCCACAGGTATTATGAGTTTTATCTGCCATGTGCTTCCTGAAGAAATCCTACCAGGCAGGCACAATTTAGCCCATTAGGATTGTGTGCATTTGAGAGAGAACAGCAAATAACAGCAAGTAACAGTTTAGGCCAAAAAATGTAAAATAAACGAATATACAATTTAAACCCATTAGGAGAGAATAATAAATTCTAGTTACACAATTGGATTTTCTAATGCTGCTTTGCCTCACTAAACTTTACAAATTAGTCTTGAATTATGTAATTAAAAATTACATAATGCCACTGGGAGTCATTCCTCTTATAAAAAAAATGACATATGCTTGTCCGAAGTCGTGTATCACATCAGCCACTGTAACTTGCTTCACAAAGGAACATGAAATATGTTTATTCAGGCTTCCCATGCAGTCTTCTACTTGCTTAGTGTACATAGGTCAGGTCCCAAGCCCCCAAGACGGCAATCTGGGCTCAGTTCAGGCTGGACTGAGACCAGACTAGACTGACCTCGTAAACAAGCAGCATTCCTCAGAACCTTGGAAAGAGAGTTTCTGTTTGCCAGGAAAAGCCGTTGCTTATCTGCTCCTCCAGCCCCCTACCCTTTGGAAAGGATATCTAGTTCTCTGTGAACTAAAGCCTCCAATACATGAGAGCCCACAGTTCTCAGGCTGTTCCAGCTAACCTGCCCCCTCCTGCTGCAGCACATCCCCTTATACCTGAAGGGACTCTCTCGCCATTTCTGCTGTCTTCTCTATGCCCACAGTCCTATTGCTGCCAGTCTGCTCTTCTCCCCCTGCCCCCTCCCTAACCCTGGCGTGACCTTTTTCAGTGTTTCTTTTCTACACCCCTCACATACAACATGTGTCCTCTCTCAGTGCACTTGGTGGTGAATTTTTCTACATTTGTTCTTTTCCATTTTCAAATTAACATAAAATAATGGGGTCCACTAAGGCATTTTAATGCATGCTATTTTATGGGTTCTCCCCTCAAACTCTTCTCCCCGATTCTTGTGTTATATAGCGCATCTATTTTCTACACCATTATTGCTCCCTGCTTGTCATAGGGATTCTTGTCACATGTATCGATTACCCACTCCCTACCCCTTTTCCTGCCACCCTCTTTCCTCCCTCCCATGGTGTTCTTTCTAGCTTCATGCCTCAGCCCACATACGTACACATATATGAAAACTCATCATAGGACCAACATATGAGAAAGAACAAAGAGTGTTTTCTTTTTTTGTTTTTTGTTTTTTTTTCAAAGAGTGTTTTCTTAATTTGAGTTACCTCACTGACTATAATAATTTACAGATCCATCCAGATTCCTAAAAGTTCCATCATTTTCCTTCCCTGTATGGATGACTAACATGCTAGTGTGTATATGTGCCGTATGTATGTTATCTCGTCGTCTCCTGATGGATACCTAGGCTGATTGACACTGTGAATATTGTTCAGCAATGACATGGGTACAAATATCCCTGTGGTAGAATTTAGAGTCCCTTGGGTATATGCTTAGGAGTGGCATGGCTGAGTTATACACAGTAATTCTATTTTAATGTTTCGAGAAAACCATTAAGTCACTTGTTTATAGCAGCTGAGTTTTACAGTTCTTCACATAGTCTAGTTTTTTAACTCTCTGTCTGGAGAACAGCTAGCAGAGACTCTTCTCCCATTCATAAACCCTCGCGTCATCACGATAATTTTCTTAGTTGTGTAGAAGATTTTATTTAATTTTTAATTATCTGTATGCATCTCCCTCTGTGGGTTTGTGTACATGTACATGCAGTACCCATGGAGACCAGAAGAGGGCTTCTGCCACTCCTGGGACCTGAAGCTAACAGTCAGTTATGAGCCACCTAATGTGGGTGCAGGGAACGGAATTCAGGTTCTCTGAAAGAGCAACACCCAGCCTTTGCCACTGACATCTCTCTGGCCCTACACACACTTATTCTATGTTCTTCTGTGGTAATTTTGCTGATCACTTACATGTGTTTTGTTTATCAAGGTTTGCTTCTTAGACAATAATGTACAGAAAATGGTCGATCAGATACAACTCCTACGATTAAACCACAAATAAATGTAGAACTTTCTTTAAATTTTAAAACATGGAAAATAATGGTTTGTTGCTGTCAGCTACTTCCTCTGGTTCTTAGAATCCTTCTGCCCCTCTCCCACAACGATCCCGAGCCTTGGAAGGAGCTGGGATATTTGTGTCGCACGAGGCAATGTTCTGCACTCTCTGCTTCTCTGTGCACTGCCCAGGTGTGCATCTCTGTAGAAATTACCACGATTGAGAAAAGAAGCTTCTCTGATGACCATCAATAGGAGCGCTAATCTACGAGTTTAAAGATTAATACTTACAAGGACGTTCAGCTCTAGGTCCATTTAGCACAATTACAATAGTAACCTCCCCCTCCAGGTCTATCAACTAATCAGTAGCAGGTTCTTGGCCCAGTGAATGGCAAAGAGCATTTATGTGCAGGGGAGGAAAGTGTCTGGGAGGGCCTGGAGGGGAGGAAATGGAGGATGGATTTGGTCAAACATTATATGCATGTATGGAATTCGCAAATAATAGATTAATAAATAAAAATAGGAGTTAAATTTTCCCTAATGGGTTGGATATCAAATTGCTGACTGACTTTTAAAATGACCTTTCTTGAGGTGAAATTTAGATACCTTGGAATTTTAAGATAGTTTGTCTATAATTAGCACCACTTCCAATACACTATCACTTATTCAGCATCTTCTACTAAGTATACACCACTATAACAGTTTTAAAATAATAGTTTTCTGTCCCCAAAGTCTAAACCAGCCTCTGGAAAAGCTCAGAAAGGTTATTGGAAGGGCTGAATGAGTATGGCGAGTTAGCTCAATGGTAGACTACTTGCCTGCCATTACAAGGCGCTGTGTTTGAATCAAGGACCAGAAGTAAAAACAGATAATTAGTGTCAAGCAAAAGGGAAGTGGGGAGCAGCACAGCGGTTCATGTTCATGATCCCTCATTCAAGAGGCTGCTGCAGGAAGACTGGGCCCTACTACAGCTGTATAGTAAATACCAGGCCACCCAGACGTACATAGCATGACTTAGTCTCCAGGACGGGAGAGCTATAGAGAGAGTGAGGGTGACAGGGGGCGGGGGTGGGGGGGGGCAAAAGGAAGGAGGAAGAGAAGGAGTGGAGATGCCAATTACTTTGTAGTTTAGGAGATAATATACATTCACCTAGTCATAACCATCCAAGGTTCTGCCAACAATAACCCAGTTTTGTTCTACAGCCTTGGCCACACTTTGTGCTCTGAGAAAGCAAATCTTCCCAACAGAGTAAGGGTTTCATTTACACCAGAGTTCAGTAACCATTTTTCCGTCTATAAGACTTCATTCACAACTGTAAATCTTTGTCATTCTAACCCAATAGAAACAACAGCTCGTGAGCCACCCTGGGTTCTAATGAGATGTTCTTAGCTCATACTGAAACTTGAATTCTGTTTTAATGTTTATGTAGCATGGAATAGTCAGTTCTTTTGACTTTCCCCCTTAATATTTAGCATTTTAAGAGCTGATCTTAGAAGCCACTCTTAGCCTCTCAACCATCCAGCAGATGCATTCTACCACATCTGTGGACTCTAATTATCTAATGCTTGATCTAAACCAACTGTGGCTGCTCTGAACCCTCTGCCAAGTGCTTGGCGAACAGTTGGATGTGTTATACGGTTCTGAGCAATGCAATAAAAAAGGTAAGTCTGACAGTGTCTAGAAAAGATATTTACATCTGATTAAAACAGGTGTGCCATGAAAAATAAAAGTCAGTGTAAATGGACAAGCAGCTGACCCAGCTGGATTTACAACCACAAGAGTAGAACAAAGAACACTGTTGCTTCAGGAAAAAAGTGTAACACACACACACACACTAGATCAGACTTATTATTTTGTGTAACTGACACACTAACCTAAGAAGAAAGACTATTGGAATGAAAGCACCATTCCGGTAGCTTCAGAACGGGAAGGCATGCAAAAGACTATCAGAGGTTAAAGCTGTGCTGCGGTCACGGCAATCTACGGGGAAAGGAGAAGAAAGGCCCATGTTTTAAAAGAAGTGACTGAGTAGAAAATGAGTGTGGTATCAAATATCCAGAAGGCAGCATGGGATTAATAAGAACTGTGGAGGAATAGCGAGGGTCCTGTTGAGCATGGCTTGCAGGAATATAAGCAGATTGCATCACCAAGGTTTATAGCAAGAGAGTCCTCAAGCTCCCCCAGGTTCTAACTAAGTCGCAGTCACTTTGAATGTGTGACACATTCAACCTTCACCCTCCTTCAAAGCACAGTCTTACCCCCAGAGACTGAAATAGCCAGGTGTTGGGCAGTCGGGCGGATTCTGTTGCTTATAAACGTTGTTGTTCTGTGTGGGTGTCACCCCTGGGAGTCCCCAGAGGGAAGCAATCTCTGTTCCTGTGTCCCTGTTCTTTAATCTGCAGAGTGTTGTGGAGTAATCTTTTTGTATGCTGTGAAGATTTGTCACTCCGAATGGTTTAATAAAGAGCTAAATGGCCAACAGCTAGGCAGGATTTTGGGGGCAGAGAGGACACTAAGAAGAAGAAGGACAGAGGTGTGGAGAGATGCCAGAGACAGAGGAAGCAGGAAAGCAGGGTGGGCTGTGTAGAGTAAATGGGAAAAATCCATGAGGCTGAAAGCAAAAGACCAGAAATGGGTTCATTTAAGTTATAAGAGCTAGTGAGAAACAAGTCTCAGCTATCGGCTAAACTTTCATAATTAATAAGAGGTCTCCACGTTGTGATTTGAGAACTGGCAGGTGGGACAGATACAGTCCCCACCTCAGTGTAATGGCTTTTGTGTTCCCCAGAGGGTGAGCATCACTGCATATTTGGAAGTATTGTGAGCATCACCCAAACCTTTGGTGGAGTGATGAAAAAATATAAAATGTTGTTAAAACCCAAAACAGAACTAACCCACACTTCAGAGACCACTAACAACAAAAACCCACACTATAAAGCATATCCAAAGAGGCAATTAAAATAGGGAAGTTCTCCTAAGCGACTGATACTGTGTGAGACATCTGATATGAATCCAGGAGGAAGGACAGGTTAGAGGTTTTACAAATAAGACGGAACTGTATTTTTCTCCTTCTAAAACTGGAAGAACACAGATAAGGCAGACCAACCCTCTGTTTTGCTTAATATTAAGTAATATATAACCAAAGCGCTCATATCTAATAAAACCAAAAGTTGGACGGCACAGAGGGAAATGAGAACTCCTGTTTCCTGCTGGGAAGCAGGCAAATAAGATCTAGTCAAGTAGTTCCGGAGACCTAGCCCTACAGTTTCGTTTTCTGACACAGGCCTGGAGAGACTGCTGCAAGACAAGCAGCTCCCAGTTCGAACCGAGATCCTGAACCATTGTTGGAACAACACATTGCTAGTACCATTGTAGACAGTTTAGAACTGCATAAACTAACTACGTCATGGTCACAAAGTGCAGCTCTGCTACGCTTAGGTCTTCTTGGTGCATCTGAAGTACAGCAAGGGCTTGACAGACCAGATGCAAAAGGATAATGGGCACTTGAGAGAAGGCCCAGAGTTAGAACACTTGCTGCCCTGAAGCCCACTTCAATTCAGTTCCTGTATTCACAAGAAGCATCTTACAACCATGTGCCACTCTAATTCCAGCGGGATCTAGAGTCTTTGTGGGCATCTGTACTTGTGTGCATATACTCAGTCCCACACATACACATAATTAAAAATAAAAAGTATATATATATATGTATTTAGCTATTTACGAAAAAATGTTGAACATCAGAGGGAGGTGGTGTCTGTGATTTTTAGGCTAGCCTGGTTCTCTACCAGCTAGGACCACATAGCAAAACACTTTTACAAAGAAAAGAAATGGTTCATTCATTCTATATCTCATAAAAACCATTGCAACCTGCACACTAACTTCCAGAGCGTTTTATTGAGGATGGAATAAAGAATAAAGAGAGGGCTTATGGTAATAAGACAGAAAAGAAGGGGCCGTGAGAGGTTCTGACTCAAACGTTCGTCTGATGTACCAAAGCTTTGTAGCTGCGCACTAAGTGCTCCAATGTGTCACATGTAGATGGAGGATTCGTTAATGGCTTAAAACTGTGTCATTGCGTGTGTGAAATATTATATAACTTTAAAAGAAGGTCCTCTCATGGTCCAATTTAGTGATAATTTTGTTCGAGGCAGAGCACTCAGTCAGCAGCTCTATGACAAAATTGAACGTTTTTATTGCACAATAAAAAGGTAATGTAATGAGAAATGAAGTATAGATTAGGATGAAGTCTGCCTGTAAGATTGTAAAAGAGATAAAGAGATCTTCAGGTCAGTCCATGACACTGGCAGCTTGGCACATTAGCAGAAGACAGATACACTAACCCCACCAGCACCCTGGAGTAATTACCTCTACAGTTAGAAAGGAAGGGAAAACATCTCTCAGCATTTATACTTTTAAATTGCTGTGGGTTGGAGTGTTCACACTATTTTTGCAAAAGGCAAAAGGGAGAAACACCCCTTTTTTTTCAAATCCACTTTCTTTAGTTATAATTTCAACAACGCTGCCCTTCTAGCACCATGTACCTCAGTGCCATGGTTTTAACCAAAGTTATTTATCCCCTTTTGCACAGTATTATGTTTGTGAGATTCATCAATGCTCCACTTATGCATACAACATATTTGGTGACATGTCTTTTAAAAATATCAGTGAGCACAAGTATAAAAGGGACAAGGCTAGTAAAAGATTGATAGCTATGGAAGCTGAGTAAAAATGAGAAAGACAATATAGTATAAATATGTTTCTATAAAGAGGAGTAAACCAAATTAAAAACAATGTTAAATATAGGTTATGTTGATAAGAAATATAGTTACAACTTACACTACTCCAGACTACTTTTTTGTGTTCTCAACTTTCTCTAAATTTAAAATTATTTCCAAATAAAATAGTTTGTTGTTTTGTTTATGGTAGTGGAATTTGAAACATGAGTATAGACAGAAGTTTCTGTCCATCCTGGTCCCACAGCCATTCAGTACCAAAGAAACACACAAAGGCTTATATTAATTACAAACTGGCCTATTATCTCAGGCTTAATATTAACTAGCTCTTACAACTTAAATTAACCCATAATTCTTATCTATGTTTTGCGGCTTGGTACCTTTTTTTTTTTTCATGAGGCATTCTCATCTTGCTTCCTTTGCATCTGGCTGGGAACTGCATCTCTGCCTTTCTTCTTCCCAGAATTCTCTTAGTCTAGTCTTCATGCCTATACTTCCTGCCTGGCTACTGGCCCATCAGTGTTTTACTAAACTAATACAAGTGACAAATCTTTACAGTGTACAAGAGCATTGTCCGTCCCACAGCACATGGTACTATGCACACGTTAGGAAAGAACTCTAGGGCTGAGCTACAATCCTCAACCCTGTGTCTCCAAGTGCCTGCTTCAACTTTCATCCTACCTGCAGGATCAGAGCTCCCATGGTACACTTACAGTCCCCACGCCTTGTTGTGATGCTCAGCATCTTAGTCATCCCAAGGGGGGGACAGTCATATTCATGGTGCTTCTCATTTGCACTCCTTCATTTCTTTGAAAAGTAATGATTATGAGCAACTGTTTACACATTGTTTAATTCTGTATACTCTCCTGAGCGAGACGTCACTTCTAGTCCTTCCCCCATTTTCCTCGATAGGACTATCTGTTGCTCTCTTGTTGATCTGCACAAGTTCTTTCACATGATCTTTTTCATTAATTTCAAAAGAAAAAATAAATCAGTTTCTAAGGAGCCCCAAAATTAGAAGAAGGAAAAAAAGAGAACTGAGTTATAGTCTGAGTCATTGATGATTTGTTCTTATAAAAGATTTAGAAGCTCTGCTCTCAAGCAAGGGGAGAAGTTTACCTGTGCCCATAAGTTCTACCTTTTGTTCCTTCTAAGTTACCCATTATAACAGCAAAGATTCTCCTATAGGTACAAGGGCGAGGGTGACACAAGGTGCCAAAGACTGAGTCAGCCTGGTTTGGTAAGCACTCCAGCAAGGTTTGCTTCATCTCACTCAAGTAAACACTGTAATCCACCACATCCTTGTGCCCCATAGTCTGCTCCTCCTTGCCACGCCCACCTCATCTGCAGTCAGTCACTCACTCCAGGCTTCTTCTGGTCTCCGAAAGAAGGGCCAAAGAAGATCCTGCAGATGGCTTCAGTCCCTTGACATTCTGGGTAGGGTTTTTCCAACAGTAATACATACGAATGATGATAAATACATTTCCACTCATGGTTCTGGGGTAATTACCTCTGCGTTTCTAACAGGTTCCCAGATGAAGTCAAAGTTGCTGGAATTGTGAATGACAAAATCATAAAGATGAAGCTGATAGCTAAGCCCTTTGAATTCAGGTGCAAATGTCCCTTAACTTATAATGGGGTCACAACCCAGGAAGCCTTTCATTAAGTGGAAATATGTTAAATAAAATTCACATTCAATACACGACCTACTGAGCATCATAGTTCAGCTTAGTCTCCGTTTAAGGTGCCTAGAACAAACCATTAGCCTAAGATTCAGCAAACCTGAATGACAAAAGACTATGTCTAATCAAACGCTCCTTATCCTATGAGCCACTGAATAGCCACATATAAAAATATACAGCACAGGATCTGACTGGGAGCTACAGTGTGCTGCCTCTGCCAGCAGAGTGTTGTCAAACATGATGCTAGGACAAGAAAAGGTCAAAATTCAAAATGAAACTATGATTTCTACTGAATACATACTACTAAGCACCATCTGAAAGTCAAAAACTCATTAACGCGATGGTTTTGAAGCAATGGCTCAGCAGTTAAGGGCCCTGGCTGCTCTTCCAGTAGACCTGGATTTGATTCCCAGCAACCACATGATGACTCACAGCCATCTGTCACTTGAGTTCCAAGGAATCTGATGCCTCTCTGGCTTCTGTAGGTACCAGATATGCCCACAGTACATAGAAATACATACAAGGAAAACACTCAAATTGTTTTAAAATAAAAAAAGTCATTCAGTCAAACCAACCACAATAGTCAGAATGAAGTGACCAAACAGAGCCTTATACTACAAGGTATTCTGAGGTTTAATGGACAAAGATCTTTACAGACGTGGTGCGCAGAATCAGCGAAACTGTCTAATGGAGATTGGGGTGGTTCATCTTGGTTGTCAGCTTGACTAGATATGGACTCCAAGGGAGCCTCTGGGAACAACTGTGAAGGGATGCTTGATTGGGCTAAAGAAAGTGACCAGCACCTTCTGACAAAAGCCCTAAACGTGGCCAGCACCTTCTGATAAAGCCCAGATAGAAAGACATCCAAAGAGAAAGATTTGCTTTCTGCCTGCTAGCATTTGCTTGTTGCTAGACCATTCAGATGAACTACCCTATGGCTGCCACTGCTGCTGACATCAAAATCCAACTTCTTAGTCCTTCCAGGTGGGCTGAAGGCCAGTAGCACATCAGGAACCCTTCAGGCCTTCAGCATTAGATCTGGTCTCATGGACTGAGCAGCTCTTGAGTTCTCAGGATCTCTAGTGTGCAGATAGCCATTGTTGGAGGCTAAATCACATTGTGTAAGTCAGTCTTATAAAACCCTGTTTAATATTTGCTCATTCTGTTGGTTCTGTTTCTCATACAAATACTGATTAATCCAGGAATCCAATGCAAAGGAAGTCAAAGAGGTCTTCAATGATGTCCCAGGCTCTGAGGTCCTGAGAATCTTGGAAAGATTAGGTGGAGAAAAGGATGGTGAAAGTATAAAGGAGACTGTGTAAATTAAAAAATAAAAGTAAAACCCTGTGATATTGGGTGTCTTTCAGGGCAAGAGTAAGATTGTGCTAGTAAGTTGTAGATATTTATAAATGACTGTGAAGTCAACAGGACAAAAATGAACATACATATCAAAGCTAAGAGCTTTGGGCTAAAGCCATGGAGGACACAGGGAAGTGGTCAGAAGTCTGGGAGAGAAACACAATACAGGCGAGGAAAGGCTACCACCCAGAAACAGATTTTGAGTCTTGAGTTGGTCCATGGTAACATCTACCTCATTTATGAGACCAATCCTGCCAAACCAGAGCGGCAGGATCTCCATGACTCAGGGCAACAGCAGGATATCCTAAAGGACTTTCCAAGAGGGTCTGGTATTGATGGTATACCAGAAGTCAGAGGCCTTGAACCTGAACAACAACACATTACACAGTGAATATTTGCAAATAAAACTGTTTGGGCAGAAGGGCACACGGTGTGACACACCCCAGCTCCCAGTGCCACTGTAACAAACGAATGTGTGATGGAGCGGTGGGGAAGATGGAGGAGCGGATTGATGCAAGTCTGTCGGGGCTAGAGACACAGCAGCTAGGACTGGTGTGAGAGACGGCTGCAACTGATGGAGGAGCGCTTGTTGTCCAGAGGAGTTGGCGAGATATTTTTATTTTCTTTGGGGTGGGGGCTACGTTAGAAAGGTGGAAGGCAGATATGGAAGGACTGGGAAATGAGTGGGATTGGGGTGAATGATGTGGAATTCCCAAAGAACTAATAAAAAAAATAAGTTAAAATAATGAAATAAAGTAACATACACCAATAGTGAAGTCAGTACCTAGGGGAATTTTCCACAGGCCACAGAGGAAAGGATTATGACAGGTTACATGGATCAGGAGGTTTCTCACTAAGCTGCTTATGGAAATAATAAGAGATTACAATAATCCGGGGACTGTAAAGTTAAAGGCTTTATGCACGGGATTGCAATATAATTGGTTAAGCTGACCCAGAATGTTTGGAGAACACAAAAGTGTGCTCAAAGTATCAATTACATAAAATCACAACTCTGTTTTGATTGGTCAGCTTGGATCTATGAAATAATTTTTCATAAAAACCATTCTCTGTCCTTAAATAAGTATAAAATGTCAATATGTATTAAAACATTGTTACATAGCCATACCGTGATATTCATCTTTATATGAATCTCTAATGTAGATCAGTAGTATTTTTCAGAATAATACATTATTTAATATATTACATCATTGAAAATTTTCTTTATAAAATTGTTTGGAATCTTCAAAATTATATTCTGAGATCATTGAATTTAAAAACGTTGACATTTTCAATGAACTCTATTTCATTACAATATGAAGAAACTATCCTTTTTACAAAAGTGCCAAAATAGGTAAGAACAGACTACAAAATGTAGGCTGTTTTTGGTCTATTTTTTCTTCCTAAACTGTGAAAATCTTACCATTCAAATATTTCATCACTGCTGTCTTAGTGTTCTACTCTGAAACTGCCTTATTAAGGGTTGTTTTCAGAAGCCAAACTTCACCAAATAAGTTCTTTTGTTATATAATTCTTTTGAAAATTCAAAGCCCTTTCTTCTTATTTTTATTATATCATTACAAAGAATATAAATTTATCCAATTTATGGCAAGATCTTCGTGAAAGGTTCTTCCTGAAAATCAATGATTCAAAGTAGACTCATAGGTCTTCAAAAATAAGCCTTGCATAAAATTTGAGCACTCAAATTTTAATTTGTTCAGTTCCTTCCATAATTTTAAGAGAATGAATTTCTCTGATGAGCTGTGATCTTTGCTTTTAATAACACGATTTCCCAACCCTTTCAACACAAGGTTGAAAGGTTACTGATGACAAAACCAGAACTCATTCTTCAATTACTCATTTCAATGACAAATCATTTGAATTCCAGTGGAGGCAACTGAATTTTATTCACGAATTAGTCCTCCCGAAAGTGACGTTGGACAATGTATTAATTACCTTTGCCCCCTCTGCAACAAAATAGCTGACAACGGCAATGAGTTGATAGACGGAAAAGCTGGTCTTAGCTCACAAGATGACGGTTGTAACAGCCATCATGGTGAGGAAGGCATCGCCGGAGGAGCATGGCACAGGCAGGTCATGATGCATTCACAGCCAAGAGGCTAAGGGAGATTCATTCTGGTACCCGCTAGGGTTCTCCTTTATTACTCAACACAAGACCACAATCTACGGGATGCGACTGTTCACATTTAGATGGATTCCTCTGAATGTGTATACCTTTCTGGAAACACCCATGAGTGTGTTTCCATGGTAATCATAAGTGCTGTCTACGTAACAATGAAGGTCGGCTATCACAGGCTCTGGAAAGAGGGCACCTGTGCTGGAGCTGGCATCCAGTTTTCTCAGTGCCAGCACCATAGCATGGCTCTGTCACTCAGTTTCTCTCTGCGCACCTATAAAAACTGATGAGAGTATTTATTTTTGTTAGAATATTCAAGTAACTTTTGTAATTCCCTTTGGCACACATGAAACACCATTGCCTTTTTCAGATACTTCTGTTTCATGAGTGCCCTAACTGTGTAAGAATTTTTTCCCATAATGCTATTTTGTCAGATCTATCATCAATTCCCAAACAATTATCTCCAACATTAAGTTTTAATTAAATTTAAAATAGAACTCATAATAGAAACCAAATCTCTCTTATTTAAGATAACTTCAAAAAGCATTATTTAATTCTGTATAGTGGCCAAACTATTACTTAAATTAATACATTTATTTGAGGCATTTATAGAAGGTAGAACAGTGAGTCCCCAAAGATCTTGACATATTCCAATCCTCAGAATGTCTGTATCCATTACTTGATATGGAAGGGGAACTTGGCAGATGTGATGAAGAAACTTGAAATACGAAAATCATCATTAGTTGTGTGAATGAATTCAAACAGTAGAGACATTGGAGGAGACCATCAAGAGGGCCAAGGCCAGAAGAGAAAATGTAAAAAGATGTATGAAATAAAAGCCAAGGTTGAACTCATGCGATTAGAAGCAGTCATGAGCTAAAGAATCTAGGAGCTAATTTTGGCTTTCTGACCATGAACATCACAGATACAGTGTTCTAGTGGCTTCCATGGCTGTCTACCTAATCTCTAAATAGACAAAGTGATGCCAGTACCGAACACCCTCAAAGACAACTGCACAGTAAGTGGAAAGTGAGCAAAACTCACCAGTCATAAAGTCCTATAAAACTCGGGGCTGTCCAGATTGTGGGAAGGAATCTGACTTAATTATGATTTTCATTTAATACAAATAAGAAACATATATTTTCCTTCCCTGATATCCAGTAGGTGTGAGTTTCTGTGTACGTTATATGATCACATAAGCACCACTGAAGGGAGAGGTCCTGATGTTTGCTAAGCCTACTAACTTTAACTGAAATCTAATTCCTCAGGCCAGGCGTGGTAGCATATGCCTGCTTTCCAGGCGCTGAGTGGCCGGAACAGTAGGACAGCAGACAGCATAAGCTCAAAACTTGTCTGTGCTTCAGAGCCCAAAAAAGAAAAAAAAAAAAAGAAAAAAAAAACACGAAGCAAAATCTCCAATTACTTCTTCAGCCATTTACCATACAGCACTTAGTACTTAATTTTTTTGTTCCATGAAAGCAACATCCTTGTTTAGAGGGGTTTAATAGTTTCTTCACATCTACGCCACTGGCCTAGGCAACGAGAGAGCACTGTTCCAAAAAACCGAGCCCCTCAGCTTGCAGTTGTACAAGGCAGCAGTCACGTGGGCAAATTCCACTTGCATCCCAATATGTGAGAACAGCCAAATGTTTCAAATGCTTAGAATTCCTAAGCAATCTCACAGCCTTTTTTTTTTCTTTTTTGGCAGAGCTAGGAAGTAGGGAAGTCGGATATCCTGCTTCCTAGATCCTATTTGGATCTCTACTAAATGACAAAATTGAGCATCTCTGCATGAGACACATGATTCATTTCCTATTTTAGTCAGATCACAGACAATCTGCTTTCTAACAGCTGCCTGAAAAACTCCAAGGAGATTTTAAGAGGAGACAGTACCGAGGACGGTAGATTGTGTTTGTGTCGTTTTACCAATAGGTGGCACTGTGGACAATAATATAGCCTGAATAAGTCTAACCGAAATTTAGAGATATAGACAAAGCCTTTTGTTTCTTGTTTTCCTTTTTTCTTTTCTTTCTTTCTCTCTCTCTCTCTCTCTCTCTCTCTCTCTCTCTCTCTCTCTCTCTCTCTCT
>JABTXL010010235.1:15442952-15461484 GCA_025134845.1 Neodon shergylaensis
TCTCTCTCTCTCTCTCTCTCTCTCTCTCTCTCTCTCTCTCTCTCTCTTTCTTTGGTAGAGGAAGAGGAGAGAAAACCCCACCCTACTCCTGCAAATGTTTTATAGGGGCATAACTTATTATTTATGTGGTTATATTGTATAGCTATCTAGCGGATGTGAAACTGCAAGTACATTTTCCTTCATGTATTTCTTCCCCAAAGACTGCCTGTCTAGTCATTTAAGCCCATTGTTCATCTAGTAAATAATAAGGGCTGGAGTAGGTCAGGGGTAATTGTATTTGCTAGACATGGTAGCTCGTACATGTAACACAACGCATGACGGCTAAGGCATAAGGATTGTCACAAGTTTGAGGCAAGCCTGGGGTAGAGTGAGTTCCAGGTCAGCCTGGGCTACCTTGTGAGAACCTGTTTTGAAACAGCCACAATACACATCCCCTCTCCCAATTAAATAAATACAATGAATATGCAAGCGATCACTCAATCAGAAAGCTTATTTCAATAAATCCAGGGTTCTGGTGAAAAATGAAGAAGAGGAGCATGGTGGCTCATGCCTTTAATCCCAGCGCCCAGGAGGCAGAGACAGGCAGGCGGATCTGAGTTTGAGGCCAGCCTGGTCTATAAAGCAAGTTTCAGGACAGCTAGGGTTACACAGAGAAGCCCTGTCTTAAATGGGGGAAAAGAGGCTAAGAGGTGTTGTTCAGAATAATTCCATTTTAAAGCGTTTGTTTAACTACATAATCAGCTTTTCTATTTTTAAAAAAAGAGCTAGGGGTCTGGGAGCTGACTCAGCAGACTAAAGTTTTCAGCACGTGAGTCTGTAACCCATGTGAAAAGCCAGACGCCGTGGCACCACACATCTGTAATTGCAGCCATTCTACCTTGATATGGAAGGGAGAGACAGGAGAATGGATCAGCGGCCAAAATAAGATACCCTGCTTTGGCAAGGGTCTTGAAAGCTGTCCTCTGGCCTGCACGCACATACACATACACACGACTAACAATTATTACGATTGATAATAACAGCTAATTAAAGGGAGAGTCTTCAGTTACTTTTTAGTTCTATCAGATCTTGTCTAGAAGGTAGCAGATAGACTATTAAGGGATTCTGAACTCAGATGCAAGATATCCCACCTATGCCTTTATAAACATATGAGAACATTAATATATATATATATAATCTTAGGGTCTCTAATCTCTGATAGGTCTGTTTGTGCCTCATAGATATTACAGCCTTTGTGTTGCAACACTAGGCAAAATGAAACGAATTCAGCAAACCACAAGATTCCCTTCACTTCTAGCTTTTGAGTCTTATGCAGCAGCGTCCCTGAACCCTGGAGGGTCTACTGATAGGAGTGTTGGACTCATTGCCTATACTTCTACCTACTTCATTGTTAACATCTCTCATCAGTCACCGAATGTAGCCTGCTTTACCTCCAAACTTCCAATTCTATTTTTAATCCCTGAGGCTACTCCCCTAACTCAAACCTTCATCATCATCCAGAACTCACTCGACTGCCTGAATAAGACTAAGAGGAGAGGAGCTAAAAGTGCCCATGGTTTAAGGGATGCACTGGAAGCTTAAGAGGATACCGGACTAAGGCCCACTCAGTGAATGGCAGAGTGTGTGTCTAATGTGTAAATAGCTCTGAGTTCAGTCCCTAGCGTTAAGGGGAAAAGAGACTAAAAGGAAAGAATTTGGACAATATTTACTTTTTCAGTTCTGTGCACTGAATACTACTGTAAACATGCTGTTCTACAATTCATCTCTAGTTTAAAACACACCAGATGACACACATTGACAGAATGTCCTTGTCTACCTGGTGAAGAGGCATCTCTACTGCCTTCTCATCCACAGCCTTCTCCGGATCTCTCCCAAGGCAAACACATGGATGACTCCCTCTGATGGCTCTCCTTGGTTACCAACTTGACTACATCTGGAATGAACTAAAAACCTAAGCAGCTGGACACACCTGTGAGAGATTTTTCCTGACTGGATCATTTGAGGCCAGAAGACCCACCCTAAATCTGGGTCATACCTTCTAGAGGCAGCCTATATAAAGGACACAGAAGAAAAAGTTGTTGTTTTTGGCCTCTTTGCCTCATTCTCAGTGGCAAGCTCATATGTTCTGCTGCGAAGGTGTTCCTTCAGTGGTAGTAGAGCCTACTACTTCGAGCGGAGACATCCGGCCTCAGGGACAGAACAACTATTGGATTCTGGAACTTTTTCTTGGGAGACAGCCATTGTTGGATTAAGCTGGACCACAACCTATAAATCACTCCAGCAAATCCCATATATATGGGATATACTACATTCATAGGTATTTTTTCATGCTATCAGATCTGTTCTCCTCTAGAAGACCCGGATGCACACACTCTATCATTGCATATATGTATACATCTCTCCCACTGTGCTGAGTACATTTCTGTGAAACAGACTACAACCGTTTCTTTTTGTTCATTACTTAACGGCACCTGGAATAAATTATGCTCATCCATCTGGGCTTAAATCCTAACTCTGTTCCTATGTAACCAAGAGATTTTTGCATGCAGTAACACCTTCCAAGCTCTGCTGAAAATCAAGATGCCATGGGGCTACTGTGAGCACAATGTAAAGACATGAATATTTAGGACATGTGATGCATGCCCCATTTAATAGGATTAATATCCTCATCTAGGAAAGTGAGGGTTTCACTAAAAGGCCCATGCAATCTCTTCTTGCCAAGACATGTTTGACTCTGTGGCTATTGTGATAAGAATGGCAACGTTTGACAACTTGGAGCAAAGAGCTTTGTGGGTGCATAGCATCTTCAATGCTCACAAACTGCAGCCCTCATTCTAAGTCAGATAACCTTACGAAGTCTAAATTGCTTGAACTGTGCTTTAATTTATTGCAATAAAACATGCAAGAGCCTTACTCACTTATGGACCTTGCATAGGCTTTCCACAGCTTCCCTTCAACACTTCTGCATGCTTAATAATTTAAAAACATGATTCTTGAGATATGTAACTGGCAAACAACAAGAACAACAAACTGCCAACTCCTTAACATACTCAAAGACCTTCATATGGCAAATTACCCTGAAAAACTCTGGCAACATTTATGATCTTTGTCCTTAATTTCAACACACACACACACACACACACACACACACACACACACACACACATTCTTTCATATACTGAGGGGTTTTTTGGTAGTTGAACCCATGAAACTTATCCCTTTTTTGGTTTATGATGTGTTACTGAAGATTAAAGCCGGTCCAGGCAAGAACTCTATCATTGAGCTACATCCTCAGGTTGTTATAGATTTTCTAACACTATATATTATTTAAAAGCTCTAATATCTTTTTGTTTGATCTAGATTTTCCCCTAAATGCCTCGTAGTTGGGGTGTTGCTCAGAAGCACTGCAAATCTCTAGTGTGGAGGAAACTCTGGGTTTGGCATGAATCATCATTCTCTCTTCCAAAACTAGTAATGTATACCTAGAGAGAGCCTGTGCACGTCATACGTGATGACAACAGAGACCCATGAACATGGATGGGAGAATGGATAGTTTCACTGTGGATGTTATGAATAGGAAGAAAGAGTAAATTTTGTTTTAGAATATAAAAATAATTCATTGGTGTCTTATTGGTTGTAATAGTTTCAGAGAAAAAAGTAAAATTATAAGTCTAGATTACTTTGATTTCAAATGTTTTAATATATAAAATAATGTGAAACATCTTTACCTTGTTCTTTTCACACTTAAAATAAATAATACTCAAAAGGAAAATGCTGGACCATGGGAATATATTTATTCTGTTTAAAGGTGCTGGAGCTAACGGAGACCTGGTATGTGTTAGACAAGCAGCGTTGTGCCTCATCTGTAGCTTTGTCTTATGCTCTTTTAAGTTTAAATATAAATTATGAAGAATTAAAAATGTTGATTGGTACCAAAAATAATAATAATGTAGCTATCACACTAACGGCATAAGATATGCATTCTTGAGTGACTGTGCATCAAAAATTTCATACACTAACTGTCAGAGAACTTGTGGAAAAGGTGGATTGCTCAAAATTTTAAGAAAAAACTAAAATGCTAACAAAGTTGACAATCCTCATAAAAACACTTACACAATTAAGCCCTTGTATTTGCAACAAGAATCCTCTGCAGTTTGTATGGGAGCCCTGTACCCCAGGTATTTACTGTCATCCAGATGGGGTGTTCGAAGAAACAACATTCAACTCTGAGTACAGTTTAATCCAAATTGAAAACTTGATCCAAATAGTGTTTTTTTTTCATAATCTTTTTCTCATAAACACAAAATAAATGTGTTTTTATCATCTGTATCTGTACCCACGGTTTATCCGGGAGCTGGGTATAGTAAAAAGAGAAGAAAGGTAGCCTTTGAAGCCCACTAAAGCTCTTCCTGCATGAAAGGAAGACATTGCCAACATTGTTTCTTGAAGTGTCAGAAAGATAAAACTGTCCATTGATTCAAACCATTAACATGCAGAGAGAAATTATATATAAACCCCAACAAATTCCTGTCACACTGATCACCCCCATCTCCTCAGCCAGCATGGCAGAGCTGCCACCAAGGGGCTGTGCATAGTGAGCAGTAGACAGTTTTGAGCTAATGAGTTCCAGAAATAAAGAGATGTTTTTTAGACCTAAAAGAATTCGACATCCTCAAAAAGCTATGCCTCTTAATAGCAAAGTCAAATAAGATCTTGCATACGAGATTTTCATTTGTGTGCTCTTTAATATGCCGAAGCGTACAAAACAGTTAAAGGATGCCTGCTGCAAGAAATGGAGTTGAAAACTTTGATCTTTTAAATAGCTTGAATAGAGAGACACACTACTCAAAGTATGGCACAAATGAAGAATATTTGCTTGATCTTTGACCTTCGTGTGGCATGGTAGCCCATGAGATGATGAACTCATGTTGTCAAAACAGACCTGCGGTGGTATGCACCTGCAACTTGGAGACTTAGATCTCATAGAGCTGGCAGATACTCGTGAGTGAGACAGTCCATATGATTGTGCTCCCCTAACTTGGGTGCCCAACTGATACAGCCTCCTAGTGAGCACAGACTAGAGACCAACTCTTGATAGGTCTCTGATAGACACCTGCTTATCATTTTTCAGACTACTCCAACAGATTTTATTGCATGGGCTAACACTGCAATCTTACTCATTAACCACTAAGTTGCATTGGTAAAAATGAAAAAAATTCAGAGTTGCAACAAACAATAGTCCGCTGGGAAAATGATGCCATGGGCTTTGCTTAAAATTCTCTAGTGAAAGTAACTGTTAAAATGATGGAACAACATGGTGATAGTCATATCAGCCGTGTGAAAGGTATATGGGATAGGCCGTGCGCGTTATATTGTTCTCTCTATTGCTTAGGAGTTTGAATAGTTCCATCTCTAGATTTGTGGGTGTCGGGGACAAGCACTAAGATCTGCTGTGATCAGCAGAGTGAGTATTACAGTTACATGAAAGCAAAGTTCTTCGGTTGCTTATTTCATTTGCTGAACTCTCATGGTTCTGAACAGCGATTGCCAGCATGCATATGTATGATCCATGACACTGCATTCTAAGAGAACATGTGTCTGTGTTCAGAGACCTTCATTAAGCTCCAGCGTCATCTGTTAGCTAAATATTCTCCTGAGTAGAGGGCAATAGTAAAGCGTTGTGAGTGTGGTTACTAAAATGAATCTGGCAGCCACAGTGCTATAAAATGCATTGAGAGTCTTTATTATGAACATTCATATTTCAAAACATTTGCATTTCCCCCTTTAATTTAGTAAGTCCAGTGGAAATTTTACCCTATTGGTGTTGGTCTAGAAACAAAGATCATTTTTATCATGTTCCATTGCCAGGCAAAGACAGAAAAACAAAGACTGGCCTCATCTTTGCTTCTGGTTCATCACACAACAGGTAAAGATGTGTGGTCATTCTGTGCCAGCCACCCCGCTAAGCAAGCTCATCACTTTCCGTGGAGTATTGTGTAATTGTGACTTTTCAGTGTTTTAGAAGAATTTGGAGTATCCTGGTTTTCATAGCTTTTTAGCAAATCTGCCATATTCTGATTGCTTTATGCTAACCATACATACGCACTTGCGATTCAAACTGGCTTCAGATAAAGACACAGACTTCCTGATAGGACTCTGAAGTGCTCTGATAATAACTTATTAGCAAATCTCAGAAACAGAAGATAGAACCTACTTCGTCACTTGGGTCCTAAGTGATGGATGTATCAGACATGATGAATAATTTACACAGCTTGATTCCATACCAGAAGCAGAGCCAGGGGCACTTTCCTTACCACGCAGCCACAGATTTAACTGATGGCCACACCAGAGAGTACCCTTGCTAACTGCCAGCTAGAGACAGCGACTCAACAATCATGGAATTTGAACCCCATAACGGCCCATGTTGACAGAGAAGGGCTTTACCATCTATAATTCTCTTGATTTCAGTTGAAAATTAAATGCGAGTTTTGGTGTTAATACGGAGAATATTCATTTAACATGCATTCTTCAGGTACTCTTGAACATTGGGGCTGAGCATAGTTTGCACTTTCCAAACTAATTTACAATAGTTGCTTTTCATTAAGCTCTAGTGGCCACTGGTTTCAGGCCCTGCCTGAAGAAAGACTTGAAGGAAAAGGAGGGAGTAGGAAAAAGTAAAGAACCTGCTGAGAAGGTTTTCTGTTGACCACTACACGTCGGCTGCTATTGGAAACTGAATACATGGGATGGGGCGAGGGGCACAGTGGCTTTGTGCCTCACACTGAAAATGGATTTTAGATGTCATCTATACCTCTGCTGTTAAATTCTTGCCAGGAGAAAACAGTGTGAGAATATGTGGAATTTAGGGAGTGGTGATGAGAGAATTTTTTTTTAATACATTGTCCTCCTTTTAAATCTCCCACAGCATGTTAAACACAACATGTAAACTCGGAAGCCGCCGCTGGTAGCATCACAGGCTTTCCCATAGCAATGGTTTCTGATCTCGCCAGCTGGACCTTGACTCCAGCGGTGAAATGAGCAGCAGGAGAAAATGAACTCCTAATTGAAAACAAATTTCAACTTAAATAGTCAGGAAAGGCTAAAGAAATTCACAAATGCATGCCTGTGAGCCAAAGGAGACATTTTAAAGGGAAAATGAAAATTGAAGTTGAAAAGATTCCACTGCATCAGGCATGAGTCAGCCGCCCCTGGGCATAACAAACGTGGATCAGTTAGGAAGGGGCAGGCCTTGTTCTAGATACCGGAGTGGACTAGCCAACGTGAGCACTCGTGAGATACACCATTATTTTCATTACTGTTTCACGGGCTGATATGGTTGGATAGTATGTTCCAAGGACACATGTGTTGAAGGCTACTGCTGTTTGTAATAATGATGGGGATTCTTTAGCATGTTCTATGTGCTAGGTGCAGGGCTAACATAGTTAGCATCTAAATTCATTATCTAACTGAGTCATCAAGACAAATGCTAGGTACCATTCCTGAATTCTGGTTATCCCAAAGAACCCATGAGAGCTCCAACATTCTAATTTAGTAAATCGTCTTCTCAAACCAAGACACAGACTTTGAACAAGCATTGGTTGGTTGACTACCCATCAAATCAAGGAAACATACTCTCTACTGGTGATAATTTCAACCTTTTCAAGATCCTCTAGTAAAGGCTGACAAGCCTTTTATATAAAAGAACCAAACATGAAAGACCAAACACTATCTGGTCTAAATATTCCATCTCTGCTCTAAGACTTGGGAAAAATCAGAAAATTAAATAGGTGAGTATGCTCCAATAAAACACCCAAACCTGAATTTAATACACTATGAAATAGTCTTCTTGGGTTTTTTTTAACTTTTATTGAATCTTTGAGGATCTCACATCATGCATTCCCATCTCACTCATCTTCCTGTCCCCTCACATCTGCCCTCTGCCCTTGTAACCTCCCCCCAAAACAAAACCAAATTTAAAGAAAGAACAAAACAAACAAAAGAAGGAGAGAAAAATCTTGTCGTGGAAGCTGTAGTGTGGCCTGCCGAGTCACACAGTTTACCCTTTAGCCCATCCATTTTTACTTGCAAGTAAGTGTTCATTGTCAAAAGTCAGTGGTCTGGCTCAAGACCTCTGATTTTTGCTATGCCACTGATAATGGGCTGTCATTGGGGCTCCTCTTGGATATCCTGTTGTTGTCCTGTGTCATGGAGATCCTACTGTTTTAGATCTGTAGGTTCATCCCCTTCGCATGTTCCAATGGTTCATAGATGAGATGGCTGCTGGGGTGCGCTAACCCTTGGTTCTGGGTCTGGGTAGTAGCTGGGCTGGTCAGCCCGCCAGCTTTCCCATGTCGTCACTCCCCGGGCAAGCTCTCCAGCACTGCCCAGGCTACTTCATCCAGTGCTGCCTGCAGCAAGGAGTTGGACCAGTTCTCCTGCTCTCAGGTCTCAGATCCAGGTCACCCACACTCACACCACCAGGGTCAGCTCTGCTGTTCTTTGCAGGCGAGGTGCAGAGCCCTCTCTTCCTGCTGTTATAAGAGGCATGCAGGGGAGGAGGTGTCAGTTCTTCAGCTCTCCCGCCCTAACAACTGGCTCCCTGAGTACCTAACAACAGGGTCAGCTCTAGTGTGCTGTTCAGGCTGGGTACAGGGCCCACTCTCCTGTGTGCTGTAGCTGGTGCAAAACTGAGCCGGGCGGTGGTGGCATACGCCCAGCACTCGGAAGGCAGAGGCAGGTGGATTTCAATGAGTTCGAGACCAGCCTGGTCTACAAGAGTTCCAAAGCTACAGAGAAACCCTGTCTCGAAAAACAAAACAAAACAAAAAAGTAAAACTGTTTATGGGGCACAGACTATGAAACAGCTGTGCCAGATTGAACCTAATGGCTGTTTGAACTGATTCCTGTTTTTGCCTTCTGTCTCAGAGTTTTGCTTCATCTAGACTATTAGCAAAGAGAATTTTTCCCAACTCACCCCTACTGGCATTTCTGATTGCACACCATTGTACTTATCTTCCCTCCTTGTCTCCTCTCTTGCTTCCCCGAAGTCCAGAAGTCTCATTTTAGATTCCAGGATCTGTGTATTTTTTAAAATAATTGTACAAACAGTGCCACGAGGTCTTTGATGAATACACTAATAAACTAAGACCTATTTATATTAAATGTATGTATTATAAGGAACAAGGAGCTTTTGCAACCTATTCAGGCCATACCCACAGCATGATTAATGGATTTCTATCATTCTGGCAGATCATTACCAAGAAGCATTAAGCTCACAAAGAGTCAGAGAGGTTGGCAGGCAACCATCTGAGTTCATGACATTCACACTGGCTGTGCATCCCTGGACATCAGGAAACTTCGGACTCCGAGCTTTAATCTATGTGTAATTACATCCTCTGGGCTTTCCACTTCACTGAATCCTTTCTCTAATAAGATTCTTCTCCAATTCTTTCTCTGGCAAGAAAACATCTCTTTTAATACTTTATAATTGGAAACAAAATAGGTTTTTAAACACAAGTGTATCATTCACTGTGTGCTTTGCCACGTTTGTGGCTTGGCATTTCTCTAGCATCGTTTGCGTTTGGAGAGATGCACCTTTTATTTGTTAAGAAGAGATCTTTTTAGGGCTCAATTGCACATTAAATGGAAAAGACAAATGTGTACTTGGAACACATGAGTATGTTCCAAGACTATTCCAAGTTTTAGGAATACAAGAGATAATGATATTTAAAAAACGAGAATTCCCCTAGACGACCACGGATGAGTTTTCTAGGAATCACGTAAGCCATTTTATTATCCAGTCTGACCACCAGTCAGAATAGCTCTCCAGAGGAAACCTAGCAAGAACTAAAGAGCCTGCAGTGAGGGAATCTTCCTACCTATCCCAGGAGCTTGATCATTTTTCCTCATTGTCAGCTCTTCCTCCTGCACCTTAAACTGCCATACTCTTCACAGCTTACATTCACGTGTGCAATATTTCCAATCTAAGTCCATGACGTCATGTGACAATGCGGAATACAGGATGCTTAAATTCGTGCACATGTGCATACATCCTGTACTTAAATATGAAGCCCTTTAGCCAAATAAACAAATCAAAACAAGAAGCCAATAATTACTCTGAGCCTCCCCTCACCCCGTTAAGTGTTTCGATTTTATAAATGTCTTGACCTATAAATGACAGTTTGAGCGATCAGCAGAGTTTTGATTTGGGTCAAAATGGGCTTGAGAAAAAAAATCATTTGACAAAGTTAGATGCATTTTTTGTAACTAGTCTAGAGCATCAGAATCATATCAGAGATGCAAGATTTTTCTAGAAAACAAATTCCAAGTAGAGGCAAACTGGAATTCCATACAGAGGTTGGAACTGGTAGAAACAAGAGAGGCTGACTGAGTTGACAATCTCTCAACTAGACACAGCATGAGGACAAGGGAGGCGGACTGAATTCACAATCTCTCAATTAGATGTAGTATAAGAACAAGGGATGTCTTGGAGTTTTCCTTAAAATCCCTTAGGATTCTGAGATGAGTACATTAATCTCAGATTTGATGTTTTTACATTTTTTTTAATACAGGTTCTCGTTATACAGTACAGGCTAGACAGGTTCTCAGTAGATAGCACAGGCTAGCTTTCCTACCTTAACTTCCTAGTGCTGGGATGACAGACATGTGTCTCCATACTCAGAAAAGACATACTATCCTAAGACTGCGCTAATTCAAGTCCTGACTTCTGCTTAGCCAAAGGAATAGTCAAGAGTTCAGCCAAATCACAACAATCTGGGAAAAGGAGAAGCAGAATCTAGCTATAGTCAAAGGCTGTCAATGCGTGAAAAAACTAAATATGCAACCTGGAACTATTTTTCTTACCTATTTTCTTGTATGAAAGCTGCTGTAGAGCAAGCAAATATTACTTATTTTAAAGCTAGTATATCTGCATATAAATATTTGCCAAACAGCAATGGAGGTTTGTGCTTATTGAAATGCCCTTCATGGCTAAGGTCCTGTTTTAACTACTGATTACTAGGTCCTTAGTAACCCACATAAAGCTTCGAATACACTAAGTACATTAACAAAGGTTGACGGAAGCACTGAACTAAATATGTTGTTTTTATATAACTGGACATTTTTTCAAATAAATGTTATTTGAAAGTTATGATGGATAGCAAACTATCAAATCAAAAGCTTTGTTTTAATTACTGGGGACACACTGTACACACTAAGATCCTGTTAAAAATCTCTCTAGACTATCTGAATTACAAGATATGTATTGAAACTGGCGAATAGGATGATGAACACCGACAGGTGGGCATGCTGTTAGAATCTGGCAAATGCAAACTTTTTTACACTTGATGAATCTTCAGGATGCTTCCTTCAATTATTTGCATACGAATTTTAAATTCATTTTTATCTTGGGCCATTGAACAGAACACGTTTGGAAATGTATCTAAATTTGATGCTAGCCGGGGAACACCAAATGAAGCTTATTCAGTCAGACAACAAAAATGTTTGCAGAAACATGCAAATATGGCGGTTTGGGGGAATGATGTTCTCACATCCTAACGGCTACATCTGGTTCTTTCCATCTCCCTCGCTGCTGAATTTAAAAATCTGAGCATGTTGAACAATGGTTGAATTCATGTCACAGAGATTGTGTTAATGACAGAGCTTTCTCTGTCCACTTTAGAAAATCCCTTAGATCAGGTTAAATCAAAGTCTGGACTTTTAAGGAGGAAGAGTTTAAGTCGTTGGCTACTTCCACAACAACTCAGAAGACGTTCTAGGGACTGGACCACAGAGTTCTCAGAAACACTTTGTTCACAGGGCTGGTGGGTTATCTAAGTAAATGATCAGGCAGTACAAACATGCTGAGGACAAACTGAGAAATACTCAGTTTATGGACAGAGATACAAACAGCCTGCTCTCTCATTAATATCTACTCAGGTCTTTAAGTACAACATTCCTTTAGGAAGCTGAGGGAACAGTTTCCCAAGAGCTAGCCCAGTATTGTCTACATGGCGAAGCCCTCTCTCAAGAAACAAACATGCATTTATCAATCAGAAATAGAAAAGCCAATACCTCAAAGGTAAGTCTGGGACATGGAATAGATCTTAAAATGAAATCGCAAGAAGCCAGGAGATGGGTTTTGAGGGTGGCCTGATTGCCTGCTTCCTGATCTCTGAAAAGGAGTCATGAGCCATGCCATGTCCCTTCTGCCCCAGCCATGTCTTCTTCCCATCTGAGATCTACCCTGCGAACCCTCTCAAAAGTTAAATCTGAATAAATCTTTCCTTTCTTATTTGTCAGATATTTAGTCACAGCCACAAGAAAAGAAATGACTATACATACTTAAAAGAACAATTACAGAATTTATGCTCCAATTATCAAAAGAAGTCTTAAAAAGAAAATAAAAATGAAACAAGCAACCCTGCAGTAAAATGACAAGCAATTGTAGAAGTTTATGAAACAAGAACTGAAAAGGCTAATAAACACAAAAAGATGCTGGTATCACTAATAACCATGGAAAACAAAATTTCATCTAAAATGAGGTGCAATTATACATTATGAGACTGGGAAAAGAAACAATAAGTATTGTGATATCAGAAGCTCTGGGGATGCATATTAAAGGGGAGGAAGGCAATGCGTAGGAAAACCGGAAATACTTCTCTGAAAACTCAGCAACTGTGCTAAGTGACTAAACAGTCAGAAGGATGGCAGGCACCACAAAGCTAGCAATAGTGCTATGTTGAATAATTTGAACACGCGGAACAGACGAATGTCTCTAGCAAGGAAACGGACCCACTGACCTAGAAGTGCGTGAAAATTAATGGGCTACAAATAGAAACACTGAGTGGTTTTTGAGAAGAGGCAGTTCTCCGTGAGAACGACTCATAAAGTCTGCTGACATGTATCTGAAGTGCTAGAGATATGTAAATACTTTCGATGGCTGGATTTCAGTGCAACAGCAACAAGCTACTTCTCCCTGTCAACACACAGAGAAGAACCACGTGGCATGGAACAGCTGTGAGGCCTATGACACCCAATACACAGAAGTTCCTGGATCCAACAACCGGAAGCTGAGGGGGAAAGAATCCCACCATGGAAATACCACAGGCCCATTTTTTTTTTTTTTTTTGAGAGAAGAACGTAGAAAGTTTTTAGAAATTAGAAAACCATGATAGATGGAAGTGGAGCTAACAGACATTCTCATCCAGTCCACTAGGGTTGTACCTTGAGTCAAATAAAGCTTCAAGATGATGTGTAGAACACACAGGGCAAATTTCACACCTTGGGTCCTGAAACCCTGGCTGGGGGCCACAAGGGAATGAAGACAGAAGACAGACATGGACACACATCCAATGAAGCTAGGATTTGGTGGGATACTCTAACACGTATCACCTCAACCTGGAACCTCAGAACGCTTATGAGGTACAGCACAGGAATGGGTTACCTAATCCCAGTAGGAGGTCTCTGGAGGCGAGGTCTCTGGAGGCCAGCAGTCTCTGGCTGTGAATGCCCAGGAGGAGGAAGCCGCTGTTGCTAGTCTTTGCACATGCAGATCAATCATCCATAAACATTCATACGCGGACTCCTGAGGAAAGCTTTGCCACTGCACTTGAGCCTGCTCCATGTAAATAATGGCTTTGCCAAATTATCATGATCAGTTGGTCTCCGAGTCCTCTATGGGCCTTCCCCAGGTCAGGTTATATTTTTGCTCAGGATTTTACTCCCCCAAGGCTTCCGCCACACCTGATGGCATACTACCTGATATTTAGTAATACTAAAGTACTGTTCAGATGTAGGTGAGATTGTTGTAATAATGAGTATAATTACTAAACCCCACGGTTTTGAGATATATATCAAAACATTGACTTAAAAACAAATTATGAAATGCCTTAAATTTGCTTTAATTCAGTGCTTAGGGTTGGAAGAAAGAAAACAAATGGAGCAAAATTGGTCAAGCATGTCTCTCGTGACCAGAAATGAATACTGGGCAAATATGAGTTCACCAGAATGCTCTGTTTTTATGGATGAAGTTTTACATCATAGAAAAGGCCGTGTCAAGTAAGTTAAGAGTTGTTTATGACATCTGCATGGACGGTGAAATAGAATAACATATGTAGATATGTGAGATTCAGTGTGAGGCTCAATACAGTGCCTCAGCTGAAGCACAGCACACCAAGATGTCCCATAGTTTCAGCTTCATCAGCAAGTTTTCCTTCTTTCCTTTCTCACCACTTCCTCTCACTCTCTGTTCTTTTCCCAAGGTCTCATGTAGCTCAAGCTAGACTCTATATGCTATCCTGTGTAAGATCACTTCAAACTCCTGACCCCCTGCCTCCCTTGCCTCCCCTGCTTCTCCTGCCTCCCCTGCCTCATCCTCCCAAGTGGTATGAGGACAGGCATGAACCACCATACCTGGCCTAACAAGATGTTTTTATTTGTAATAAATGTTCAGAAAACTATTCTTTCTTACTTTCTGCATTTAAAAATATTATGTATTTATAAAGGAAAGATGATAAACACAGAACAAAGAAAAACCACTCATACATATTATAATATTAATGTCCTTGGGTTCTAAGAAGTTGGAGTTTTTTATATGCTGTTTCTGAAATGATATTTCTTCTAGTTTATGATGCTTGAAACTCAATGAAACAGAGTAGTTTTCAGGTGCACAAGAAGAGATAGGCACTGGGGAAAATAGTTATCTTTCGCTACCTATGGTTTTCTTTCCCACACGTGCAAACCCAGGAATGAAAATCTTTTAACCTGTCAGTTTCATCATATGCCGACTTAAAAAAAAATACATGTTGTGATCCGGTGAAGATTTTCTACCTAAAAAATGCATTAGTTGTTCCAGGGGAGAAAATGTTTATTAGTTTTGCTGCTTTGGTGGGAGAATAAAATGAAAGCAGAGCAGAATCTTGAGGGAAGTGATAAAATATTAAACCTGAAGAGAAATGGTGCTTTGAGGGTCCAGTAAGGCATCCCCGCCCTCCTCCGAAAGAGTGCCAGGGCAGGATCTGCATGTACCGATGTCTTTACAAAGGTCCGGCCTGGGACTGCAGCGGCTTTGGTGGGAGATATCCTTGGCTCACACTTTAATGGCACAGCTGACCTAGTTTTCCTTGAATGAAACCACCAATACAGTCATTAACAAATATCTCTATATGTACTGATGCAGGCAACTGTAAACAGAGGTCTTGTCTCTGGTCTGTGTTTTCAAAGGACATAAATGCCATCATCCCATGCAGAAGAGATGGAGTTAAACAGGGGCAGCAAGGGTGGAACTGGGGTGGGGGTGGGGTGCATGGTAACCCTCCTAAAGCTACCCTATGATAGCCAGAAAAATGATCCCCAAAACAAGAGAAGAATTTTCCTGGGAGATCAGGATAAAATGAGTTCAAGTTGTTGGAAAGGAAAGGAAATCATAGTTTATTTTATTTTTCACTAAAATTCTGAGAAGACCGAATTTATTATACTCATCTGATAAAGAATGCAGGAAAAAATATGAGAAACAAGACTGAGCAAAGGACAACAGGGAATGACGAATCGGCCACTTTTTAAAATGAAGCAAGTAGAAGGCCATATTAATTCTTGGAAGAACCAAGTAAATCATGTTTGTGAAAGAGCCTCATCATCTGGATGGCTGAGGGAGTCTTCCATCACTATAATAAATACCGGAGATGGCCTTCTAAGGAGGAAAGGCTTGCTTTGGCTCTCCTCATTGGAGGTTCCGGTCCAGGCTTGATTGATGTCACTACCTTTAGCACATGGGGTGGGAGCTTGCAATAGAGCACAACTTCTAATCTCCTCAGTCAGGACACAAAGGGAAATGCAGAAAAGACTCCCTGGGATGCTACATCCCCGTGATCTAAAAAAATCTCCTCCCAGGCTCCATCTCCTAAAGATTCCATCAGCAAACAAGACTGTCACCCTGGAAACTGACATCTTAACTCAGAGACTGCTAGGGAATGCTTTGCAAGGCAGAACACTGAGTGGTTTTAGTTTTCCAAATTTTTAACTAATGGTCTCAATTTTTCTCTCAGTAGCTAAGATACTATAAACTGGCTTATTCATCAATATAAATTCTCATAGCAAACCATGTTGGATATAAGAGGAATTTACATATCCCAGCTTTATTTGTGTAACACTGTAAAACATTTCTCTATTGTGTGTACTACTCTTGTTGGTAAAGTAAAAATGCTCTTTCCTGACCAGAGAGGATGTTTAAGGATCTTCACCTGACCACCAAACTATAAAACAGAAGGCTGAAGAGGAAGCTAAAGCCCATGAAGGGCACGAGCAAACCTATCTCTCAGATAGCCTTTAAGTGCTCACAGAGGAATAAGAAAGGCAAGCCTAGGGTCAGCTCACTCTAGATTTTAACATTTATTAAGTCCAAGATGTACTCATTTGTACTTATTCAAGCTTGTAATGCACTGTCATTTTTTAATTAATGACAGTTGTAAAATTAACAATATTAGACATAAATCTCTATCAATCACAAGAGGACAGAACAATTCTCAGTCTACTTATATGTAATGTGTTTTCTATACCCTCTGACAATGAACTAAGGTTTTTTTTTTCTGAGACTTCTTATTTTATTGTAAGTACCACAAGAGAGGAATAACAAATGATTTTACAATCCAAAATGTTATAAATAATGTTCAATACTAGCTATTAAAGATCAGCGATAATGGAGTAACAGTTAAAACACAAGAATAACAAGAATAAGGGCATAGTTCAGTGGTAGAGTAGCCATATAGCATCATGGACAAGACCCCAGCTTCATTCCCCACCACTGGAGAAAAACAAAGAGAAAAGCTGGAATGATCCAAACCAATTCTGATTTCTGAGATGGAGTAATGAGAACTAAACTAAGTGCGAACACGTAACCAGAGCGATTTTATACTAAAGGCGTGTCCATGCTCACATGCTACAAAGTCACTTTCCTCATCAGTGTCTACTTCAACAACAATATCAAGCTATTAAAAGTACGTTCTCTTAATCCTCTTGTAAGCTTTCAAACATCCTCTGAAATCAATGCATTTATCCTTGCTTTTCTTGATGAAAATACTGCATCTCAGAAGGTTTAATACACTGCCCGGTCATCTACAAGGGGAGCTGTAGAATGAATGACCTCTGAGCCTGGGCCCTCTGTCTGGAGTGGCCAAGGAGCTTTGCAACCTTTGGAGGACATCACATGCTACTGTGGCTTCTTAAGGACTAGAGAGGTAAATAAAAATAAAAAGAGATTCATGGGAGAGGGTAGAAGAGGAGGGAGGGGGAGGAAGCGGGTGGAGCGGAGAAAAATGTATAGCTTAATTAAAGCATTAAAAAAACTTAAAAAAATGAAAAGAGGAAAACAAGAGTATGTCTTACGATTGTAATCACACAATATCTGAGATATGAATTCACTCTTCGGAAGCACAAATGTCCCTCCACTTGCTCTTAACCACATTTACATTCAGATTCGAGAACTTACTTAGATGAAGCCTTGGACTTTGGCAAACAGTATGAGTGGAAATCAGGCGCTCACACATTCCTGGGAGAGGCTAGCCCTAGCATGCTGACCAGAAGTCTCTATCTGAGTCGGTGTAAAAATAAAAACATCGTATAATTTGCAATAAATAAATTAGATTTACTATGATAAACTATGATAAAAATAAATCAGTCAGTAGATAGGCAATTGATAGAGTCATCAAACACAGGTGCCATGTACAAACTTTGGATTTGATGCCTGAAGTCTGGTTGAAGCAAGAATAACCCATGCAAGGACTTACTTCTCATTCTTCTGCCAAGACATATACACCACAGTGTCCTTCAATGTGATCTCTCTGAGAGCACATAATAGCATAAAGACCTGGAAACCTTTAATCAAGCTAACAGCTCAAAGCAAGCTAACACTAGGCTAATTTATTTTCTATTTATTTCATAGGTTATTTAATGTCTTTCTTCCTAGCAGAGCCTGAAGAATGGATACAATATAACCAAATGAAACACACAACCCTGGGCTTACAGGGAAAGAAGGGCTTTAGACGTGCAAATGAAGACTTATCAAGTGGCCTGGAAAAAAATCTAGAAATGATATTATGAGCATTATATTCATCATTTAGCCAGTGCTGTAATTTTCACAAAATTAAAGTGTTTTCTAACTCTAGTCTGAGAGGCTACAGGGTAATTGAACAGCGTAATAACTCCTCTCTGAATTTCTGTGAATTTTCTGTGAATCCTTATGGAATCATTCCAGAAATCTCTTACATTTCCTCTTCTGATTATTGCCAACTCCCCAGAGAAAACTCATACACAAAATGAGAGCTTTCATCCCCAAAGTTTATAAGGACCTGGGTGGAATAAGTTGCTTCTGATCCCAATGTCATCAGCTTTGGTAATAAGACTGCATACTTTACTCGTGGAGATCTTTCCCAAAGTGCTCCTTTCATTCTGTCTAAGCATCTGTTTACACACACCCAGACACACACACCCAGACACACACACACACACACACACACACACACACACACACACACACACA
>JABTXL010010235.1:15461494-15473249 GCA_025134845.1 Neodon shergylaensis
CACACACACACACACACACACACACACACACACACACACACACACACTTTAAGCTATCACTGTAATAATTACAAAACTATAATTCTAATTTTATTCTTTATCTCTCTCTTGAGATAAACAACACTAATATCAAGAGTCAAATATAGGCAATGTAAGAGATGTAGGGCTAAGCCATTTCTTAAAATTCTATAGTTTAAAAAATGAGGTTTTCAGCCTGCAATTTGGTGCGGGAGGGGGGGCTGTAATTTCCTTATGAGCAGTGGAGCATCTGTCTATAGCTGGCGTTGCTTTGTGTTGCTGTTTTACAAAACTCTGTCATGGCAGTCCACCTCCTTACCTTCATGCATCCGAAGCTGTAGCTTTGTGTAAGAGTTCTAACTCCTGGGAGTCACATAAGTGACTGTTTCTAAGTTTTCAGAAGCTATTAAGGAGCTTATTATCAAGGGGGTAGCTAAATAAAGTAAAGATGGATTATGCAATACAATAAATGCTATGGCAGACAGGTGGACTAATTGTTGAAACAAAGAAGGAAGGAGGCATCTCACCCTATTGCACACAAGGCAGGACAGCTGGGAATATTCTATAAGCTTTGGACAAGGTTCACTGTACAGGACTTATCTAGAGGAATTAAACGAGAGAAGAAGCCAAGAAGGCCCCATTCCTAGCTGAGACAACGTCTCATTCAGTAATGGAGAAAGGTGGGAAGGCGTGAAGGCAATGACACTTCAGGTGTAATGAGGTGAACATACATGATTGAAAAGTAGACGATCCCTGGGTCTATTATAGACATAATGAATAAGAGATGTGGGGTTCAGACCTAAATGCATACGCATATTAATGTAATGACATTGCCTCAAGAAAGTTTTCTGAGTGTCCTTGATGGAGGAAAATTCAGGGACTCAATTTGTAAGGCAAACTAGAACAATGAGACTAGAGATGGTGAGAAAATTATAAAGTTAGCAAAGGGTTAAAAATGGAACAATCCATAATGCTAAATTCCAAAGAAAGGACATACAAGGTAAAAAACAAAAAGTGGTGACTGGATTTGGTAACTTGTTTAAGGTATTGGGAAGTCAGAGGAGAAGTGCTTATCTGTGCTGAATAGATCTCCACTGTCTGTGGATCTACCTCGGCTCGTTTCCAGCCACTAGACTCCACTCTGAGAGTTTGGTAAATGTGTGCAGAATCCACTGTTTTCCAGTAGTAAGACTAGTGGTAGTAGTAGTTGTAGTTGTAATTGTAGTAGTAGAAGAAGCAGTAGTATTTCAACCTTTAGGACCAGTTTCCTCCAGGAAGATGTTTGACAGTTGACAATTCTGCAGTGTGCAGTGATTTTTCCCTTGACACATAAATAACCTCATATAAATCAAGCAATCTCAAATGAATCAAACGCTTAGCAGTTCTCTGAGGTTTACAATCATCAAGAGCAAGGAGATCTTCCCAGTGCTTAAGATGAAAAAGTCAACAGAGCAAAGATGGCCAGGATGTGAACACTCCACCCAACTGCTACTCAGGTGAGATGCAAGTCAAGAAGGACTCAGCTCAGCACCACGCAGTTCCTACAGACAGGACCATCCTGAGGCTGGAGGTGGGGAGACAGTTCTCCCAATCCCCCAACTCAGCATTCCTTTCAAAACCTTGTCTTTTTTTCTCTATTCCAGCTGACTGACAGCCTTGTCGTGTGATTCTGGATTTAAATCCACATAAAAAGAACAACCTAGCTCTGTTGATTTACTCTGTGACCAAAGGCATTACTTAGACATTATTGCTGCTGCGAGCTCTGCCAGCGTCCAGAGTCCAGTGCTGAAGCTACAGGGTATCCTGTGTTGTCTCCCTTCAGTCACCAATCAGGAAACCTTGTCTTTCCATAGTGCTGAGAGCACAGACAGGGAAAAACACATAAAGATTTGTCCTTGCCGTGTCAATCTCAGAAACAGGCCTCACAAGGAGCTTGTGTCGGCCTTGGTCCCCAAAAGTCCACCATAAACAGGTGCCTAGAGTGACCAATGCTGAACACTAAGATGACTGAGGGACAAACTCCAGCTGCTGTTGGGTGTAGTTGTTTGTTACCATAACACAACTAAGATCATGCTAAGTAATGGAGTGATTGACAACCCTCAGTATATTTCTAAAGCTTAATGTGAGCAGGGGTGTTCCAAAAGGAATTTCAGACTGCAAATCTTGAAAATGTTTGTTCATTTAGATTGAACTTTGGCCGATACAACCCAAAACATAACCTAGAAGCAAAAATAAAGAGAGAAGGAGGGGGTGCATGCTCATTTGAGCCAGAAGCGTGTGCCTGTAACCGCAGACGCACAACCACCCGTGCGGTTGCCTCCTCTCCAGTGATTACGCTGTCTTTCTTATCTGATTTGCTGCCCTGATCTTCAGGCCTGGGTGATTGCTTTCTGAATCATATTGCTGAAGCTTTTCTATTTCAGTTTTTATGCGGTTCTATTACTGAACCTTGGGAAACTGCTTCCAGCTAGCATTTTCAATTCTTTAGCCAGATGTGTGGACGTGAAAATGTGCTCATTCAAAACAAAATCTTTGTAACCCTTTATAATAAAATCCAGTGTTTTTTTTTTCACAGATGATATGTTACCTAAGTGTTAACTGTGTTAGTGTTGTTTCATTGCTGAAATAACTGTCTCTTTAGGAACTGTGATTCGGACAAGCCACCTCGTCACTGCCATCCACACTCATAACAGTGTGAAGAATTCCCTTTACTAAGGTTAAAGCTGCTAGATGTTATTAAACAGATAAAGGCTCCTACCAGATGATTCCAAGTACTTCATCGAACCCCTATAACAAACATGACATCAGAACTCTTACTACTCACTTAAAAAATGGTATGGAGAATTTATTTCCTTTGCCCACCACATTAGTTTCATAGCCAAAATCTTAGCTAGAATTTAATAATGAGAATGAGGAGGTTCTGATTTAACATTAAAAAATCTGGACTTCATATAAAAATGTTTATTTTTCAATTAAAAATATCAGAACAAGTTGGAGCCTAGGAGTGTATCTCAATGGTAGAGCGCTTGTCCAGTATGAACAGGGTCCTAGTCAAAACCCCAGCAACATACATGTTTGGTAAATGTGAACAGAATTGACTGCCTTTTCAGTCGTAGCAGTATTTAAAGTTTTTAGCATCAGTTTCCTCCAGAAAGTTGTTGGACAGTTAACAAATCTACAGTGTGCACTGATTTTCCCTTGACACAATAACCACATATAAATCAAGCCAAACAAACAAACAAACAGGTAGTTGACTAGAACTGACCAGAAGAGAGGATCAACTGGCCAGCTGAAGTTGGGAACACGCTCTCTCTCCACTCAGCCAGTCTCTTCCCTTCTCCTATCTGCATTTGCTCTCCTTTATTGCCTGCCTCTGTCTCTCTCTTCAGGAAACCCTGAAGCTAAGATCAATGTGGGTAGCAGGTGCCTTCTTATCTGGCATGTGACCTGACATCTGTACTTTGAGATTATTATCATCATGCTACATACTGGGGTTATTTCCAAAGCCTTGGAGTAATATCTACTGGTCTAGACTAGAGATTTTTTTCAAGGAATAAATAAAATAAATAAATAAATAAATAAGCAAGCTCAGATACAATTTCTGACAAGAATATAAAATCATTCTTGAAAACACTCCAAGGCCTGATTATGAAAACAAAGAGACAGTTTGCTTGTTTGTTGTTTGTTTTCATCTCTCTCTTTGCTTCTGAGACAACCTTGACCTTGCTTCCTTTCCCAGCACAAAGGAAACAAGATTGCTGAGTTTATTGGTAACTCATTGGCAGCAGCCAATGCAGGCACCCAAAAGCTGCTCATTGAAAAGCCATTGTCAAATGATGGTAAAGCTTCAGAAGACAGCCTTTCACAGGCAGCTAGCTAGCATCAGCTCCTTTAAATCTGCCTCTGTTGAGCAGCTCAGGGATTGAGAATTTGCTTAGCAAGCATGGGGCACTACAATCCTTCCCATCACCAAAACCAATAGACAAACAAACCTGGCTGGGCCACATGCCTTGTCATTGTCTCTACTAGAAATCGGCCATATTAACTTCCAGAAGTAAGGCTCCACACTTGATCCCCAAGAAAGCTGCTCCTTCAACCATCCACACAGACACAGAACAGCCAAAAGCAAAGCTTGGCATTAGCCACATGACAGATCAACATCCAGTTCTACTACATGCTGTCTTCTTAAATGGGTGTCCTTGAACAAGTTTATTTACCTGTTAACATGTTCGACATCACTCACTTCACATTGGGACCTAAAGAATCAACATATGTGTAGGAGGAAAGGGCCAGTGAAAGAACACATTGGCCCCAAGAACAGAGTGAAGTAAACATACCCTGCCCCTAACCAACTCAGGAATTGAAATCCAACCAATCCTTGAGCACAAAGGTCAACCAATCCCTAAGCATGCAAACCAACATTATCTCAAAGCTATTGGGGGAATTCATTCCCCCAATAGCTTTGAGATAATGGTCTTGGGGTACAGCTTCTTATCTGTGGACGGAACCTCTTATAAGGAAGAAAGGAGGGTGGTCGTGTTCTCTTGGCTTCTGAAGACAGGATCAGGCAGTGTAAAGCAGCATGTGGCTGGTTCCCGGCTCCCTTAGTCCCAGTACCACGAGTCTGTTCTCCCCTGTACCCTTAATAAATTGATATGTATCTTTATGGTTCTCGCTACATCCCTGAGTCTGAAACCAACCAATCCCTGAACATGGAATAGAACCAATCACTGAGCTTGTCTCAAGTTCAGTAATTGAGATTCTACTAATCCCTACCCTGAAAATCTTTGTCTTGGAAAGCTCTGCCCCTAAGAAATCCTATATAAGCCCCAAACCTGTTCAGTTTGGGCCTGCCCTTTTTCCTGGCAGAGACGGCCACTCTCCTGGATTCCTCCCTCCCAATCAACCTCTTGGGTGAGGTTTGTTGTAAGGACTTTCTTTTGCTTGAGCAGAGCAGAGATGTAACAACTCTGCTCCAGGGTAGCTGAGCACAGCTATAGCACTTCTCTAGAGCAGAGGAGAGCAGAGCTGTAACAGCCTTTCTGGGGAAACTGTCCTCTCCAGGAGCAGAGTTGTTACACTTGCATTAGGGAAGCCTTTCCCCGGATCAAAGACTATAACACTTTGCTGGGGAAAACATCCCCTGCTAGAACAGAGCTGTAACACTTCTACTGGGGTACCTTTCTCTTCAGAGCTATAGGTATTCCTTGGTTTCTGATAGCCAGGTTATCTTTCTCTTCAAAGTATTCCTTGGCTTCCAACTACCAAGATACCTTTCCCTTCAGAGCTGTAACATCAACAGGTATTCTTTGGCTTCTGACTACCAGAATACCCTTTCCTTCAGAGCTGTATCACTTACAATGTATATCGATACCCTATGTGTGATGTCTGACACACGGTGAACTCATGATAAATGGTAGTGAGTGCTATTACTAACGACATTCAGTGTCCCTACTGGACTATTTTCTCAACTACTTCTGTTCTATTACTTTTCAAACTAGCACACTACCTCAAGACCTTTAAAAATGCCTTGGTTGGGACTGATACGCAGCCATTGTGTCTTAAGAATTATAGAAATGATTCTTTCTTTGGACAAGTTAAAGATTTTCCTTGGGCTCAGCAGATGAAGGGACTTGCTGCCAAGGCTAATGACAAAAGTTTGATTTCTAGGACCAACATGGTGGAAGGAAACAGATTCCCACAAACTGGCTTCTAATTTCCATATGTGCACTGTGCACTGTGTTACACACATGCACACAAAAAATAATTAAATAAATGCATTAATTAAAGATTGAACTTATTCTAAATTAGAAAAATGAAAAGAGGACTAAACCAATTCAGGAAAGAGAAAAATATCAAATATTTCTATGAGAACGATCTTTTTGAAGCAGGGTCTTGCGACACAGCCCAGACTAGCCCAGAACTCACAGCTCTCCTCCTGCATTGAAGTTCTAAATTCTGAGATTATAGCCACGACTCACTGTAATTAGTTTAATGAAATGTTTATGAGAATATGTGAATTATAATGCTTCATTAACAAAACAACACTTATCCTTTCGAGTGAATTCTATGCAGGCTACACTCTTACATTACTCAGGAGCAACAATAGCTTTCCACAAAGACCCTAAAAATAACAATTGGACTTTTGACTGTATCAATTGTGCCTCGTGGTGACGTTTTTCTCTTTTACTGTGAACTTTGAAGGTAGCACTCTAAAATATATGTGTGGATTATTAATATATGATATGATTTCATAAATTTTTAAATAAGAAAAATTCTAGGAAGACATTTCATGAATGTGAATTTTATTATTTTCAGTAAGCTTTTCTTATAAGCATTTATTCACTATGGTTGAGAGCACTACAGATGAAATATTCAAAATATATTAGCTGATTCCTTCCAAACCCTTGCATATTTTACTGGATAATATCTGTTGCAATACAACTGACAGGCATTCTTTGCCTAAAGGAACTCTGTTTTGTTCATGTGGTAGAAATACATTTGTTTGAGCACAGTACCATTAGCCAGAGGAGCCTTCTGTATTTATCTTACTTAGTCATTCGTAGCATGACAAGGTAGACCTGGCTCCTCTCCATGGTCCCTCCCATCTCTAATGTTTAAGTTATTATCATCCCGAGGTCTCTGTTTTAGGAGTATTTTTTTCTGAGATATTTAATTGATCCACAGTGCATTAATTGTCAAGTAATGAAAGATAATGTAATAGCAGCAGGTTCAAGGCAGGCCAGTTATTTCTGATTCAGAAAGATGTCTCAGAGAGACCAATACTGAATGTTCATTTTCACAGTGGAATAGTGATCTACACAGAGAAGAGACTCACAGCTGCAACTCACACTTGGGCTGATGCGAGGAAAGAAATCGGCAAAAACAGCTGAAGGAAAGGAATTGTGTGATTGCTAAGGCTCACCCTTGCCACTACAAATGAGTAGTAAGCCCAAATTACTGTCAATTATTATGGTCACTGGTAACTCGGCAACATTGTAATGCCATATAAACAACGTTGGGACTTTGGAGAGCCTCTGTTCACTTTCCCAAGTAACAAATCATTTTAAATGACATGAAAATGAACCTTACCATGCTTGCTCTTTATTTTTATTTACAAAAGAAAACTCCTTTAAATATGAAAAGATCAGCATCAGAAGACATTCATTCCTTTCTCCATGTTTTATCATGATAAAGTATACAGGACACAAAATTTATGACTGTAACGACCTTTCAGGCTATAATCCTGTGGTATTAATTACATGGCATATGGCAAAACTGAACATCTATATCCATTAAATAATAATCTTCCCAACAGCCTCTCTTACCCACTGTCCCTGGTTCACAGTTTTCAACTGCTTGGCACCTTCCTAAAGGGAATCACACACAAAGCATCTCTTTGTAGCTGGTTTATTTTTGTTAATCCAGCGTCCTTAAGATTCATTTATACTATAGGATGCACCCGAACTTTCTCTCTTTTTTTGGCCAGATATAGTGCTGCACACGTGTAATCCACACAACAGAGGCAGAGGCCTAAGGACCACGGGCTTAACGCTACCAGTGTGGCAAGAAGCAGCAGATTGCTGTGTGTATTTGATTTGATTCCATGGTCAGCAATGAGAATGCAGACCCCGAGAGGCAGGGAAAGAACGTTTTTCACCAGCTATGGCTCCAAGAACATGCGTGAAGCTGCCTGTTATGAAACTATGGGTCAGAGGTTGATGGTCGCTTCTGTGCTAACACCTGGAATTATCAAGGCTAACCCCAATTTACTGCTCAAGCCTTCCCCTGGAGATTGCAAACTCTTAACAGACTCCAGGGCAGCAAAGCAGTTAAGCCAAGAGATTCTGCCTGTGCAAAATCCCCTGGGGTGAGAAAGATTCATGCTGTTCTGTTCTTCCATCTTCCAGAATTCTCTTGGAAGACATTCTCTCCATCAAATAAATTTTGGTTTACATCATCACAGACTAGTTAAACCTGGGCCTTTTGAAGCCATTGTGTTTCTAATGCATTTAAAAGACACACATGGCCCTGCACAGTGGTGTATCACTGTAATTTCAACACTTAGGAGACAAAGACAAGAGGAACACAAGTTTAAGGTCAGTCAGGGTTACAGAGAAAGACCTTATTGAAAAGAAGGCATTAATACATTAATGATGAAAATGCAAAAATCCTGTGTATAAGACATTTTTATTATAGTGAATCTTTTAATTTTATTATATACTTTCATTCTAAGACTGAATTCCAAACTTATTGCAAAGAATTATGATAACATTTGCTAAATTTAAGGAGAATACAGAAATAAATCCTAGAGTAATAATGGATGGGCTGCTAAGAAGATTAAACAGGTAGAGAAGAGACTTGTCCTGCAAGCCCAATGACCTGCATAGTAACCACCAGAGCTCACATGGAGATAGAAGGAAAGAATTAGCGTAGCAGAATGTACACCAAATACCTTCACCTCACTCCCACACACAGAATGAAGTTTTAAAATGTTTGAATATTATGCAATCAATCTTTATTCCTAAAAATTTTGGCTACTCAAGAGCAGTTTCTGACCAGTAATAAGGATTTAAAAAGCAGGGGCAGTAAAGGTGCAAATCTTTAACCCCAGCACTCGGGAGGCAGAGAACAGGTGGATCTCTGAGTTCAAGGCCAACAAGGAGTGAGTTCCAGGACAGCCAAAGCTACACAGAGAAATCCTTTCTAAAAAGAAGAGGAGGAGGAGGAGGAGGAGGAGGAGGAGGAGGAGGAGGAGGAGGAAGAAGCTGGTATGGGAGAATTGTCTATATTCTGTCAATTATGTTTGAAATAAATGCTGATTGGCCAGGCCAGTAGCCAGGAAGGAATTATAGGTGGGACAACCAGAAGAAATAGAGGTGGGGCAATGAGAACAGGAGTATTCTGGGAAGAAGGAAGCTTCTTCTGCAGTCCTGTCCAGACACTGAAGAAGCAGGATGCGACCTGCTTTGCTGAAAAAGGTACTGAACCATGTGGCTAACATAGATAAGAATAATGGGTTAATATAAGTTACAAGAGTTAACAAGAAGCCTGAGCTAATGAGCCAATTAGTTTATAACTTATGGAGACCTCTGTGTGATTTTCTTTGGGGCTTACCAGCTGTGGGAACTGTGCAGGACAGAAATCCCAACAAGCAAGCCTTCATGTTACAAGAAGAAGAGGAAGAGGAAGAAGAAGAAAAAGGGGAGGAAGAGGAAGAAGGAAGAGGAAAAAGTGGAGGATGAGATAAAGAAGGAGGAGAAAGACAAGGAGGAGAAGAAGGAGATGGAGACAGAGAAGAAGGAAACAGAGATGGAGAAGAAAGAGAAGGAGGAGGAGACGAATAAGAAAGGAGAAGGATGAGAAAAAGGAGGAGAAAGAAAAGGAGGGGATACGGAGGAAGCAGTAGAAGAATGAAGTTGAGAGCCAGGATGAATATGGCTACACATAACCACTATGAAAACTGGTTATCCAGAGATTCTTGTGCCTAAAACTACATCACTGTCTTCTCTTCCAGTGTTCCTAATCCCGTCCTGCCAAAAGTGGGAATCTGAATAATCCATTTAAGAGAGAGACATTACTAGGAGAGTTATCAGACCAGCATGCTAGAATATTTTTTGTGGTGTTCTGTACACAGCTAATTGAAAAGACATCAAAGTAACATGCCCCATGGGAAACTCTGAAAAATGCAAAAGGTCTTATTAAATTTCAATATGTTAGTAGCCTGAGAGAGAAGTGTGTGCACTATCTATTTCTCATAATTATATTTGACTTTGGAAACTGAGGTAAAGCCTTGCCTTCACATTGTTGATGAAGTCCCTTCTTACAATTGAGAGGTAAGTGACATTTCAGAGCAAAATTTAGATAAACAAAATGGAAAATTAATCAGACCTTCATCTTTCTTGATTTATGAACTATTATTAAAAATATGGCTTGTTTTTATTTTGGTCTGGTATGGGGTACATTTTTTCCAGTTTAGCTCTAAATGGCTTAACTGATTGCTTAAATATGAAATGTATGCAAAGAGTGAATCACCAAGAACAGTTCTACTCTGCTGTGTAAAGGAACACACAGCATAGGCTACTGTCCCACACACTGTCGAGACAAGACTTGTCATGGTCTATTGTCTATCACTCTATGTGCCCGTAGTCATCAAGATGCCCTCCTCTTTTCCTTTAGTGTTTCTTTATAAACTTTTTTCATCCATCCATCTGTCCATCCATTCATTCATTCACTTATTCATTCATTTAGTGCTAGAAAGAATCAAACCCATGGCCTAACATACACTGTGTAAGTATACTACATCCTCAACCTGACCCTTTATCTTTCTAACAGCCACTTTGATCCCCTCTAGAGCAAGAAATGATTGATTAAGATTCTTTCGTTTGCTACGTACATCCTGGCTTAACATGGTTTTCTGTGAGGAAGATTAATAACGGTAGCCACTCCAAGGGCAGAAAGCAGTAGTAGATAATAATGAACCTTATCTTAGGATGGTCAGCAGATGTTCAAACGTCTTTTTTAGACGTTTGAGTCTAGTCACGTATTCTCTTCTGCAAACAGGGAAAGCTTTGGTGCTAATTAGAGAGGAAGATCGCACATCCCAGTGTCAGAGTACCCCCAGATCATTCTTTATTAATGCCCCACTCTTCCCCACATCAAGCTTTCTGGCACTTTCATTTTTGAAAGAGCTGCCGCTGAAAAGTAGTAACAGGAGCCTCAGGGGTCTCCGGGCTTCCACTTTAAACACTTCCAAATCCGCCAAGGTAAGCTCTGGATCTATTTGCATTTAGCATGTAACCTGCTTTCTGAAAACTGTCACAACTGGTATGACTACAAAGATACAGTCCATTGGCAATCGCCTCAAGGCATACGGTATACAGTCCATGTGAAAGACTGGCATTTGGACAGTCTATGACCACATGAACTGCAAATACTTTTCGAAAGTTCCTTAACTTCTTCGCAAGCAAGTGAAGATGTTTTATCTATGAAATGAAAACATCAGACTTTGACAGTGTTTGCTGAATTTATCACATCATGGGAGTCATTCAGAAATGGAAGGGATAGGGCAGAGGCACCATGCAGTCTGCAGCCCAACTCAGACTCAGACCTTCCAGCAGGAGGGGATGGGGTCAAAGTCAGAGATAACTGTAGGAGTCTTTTTCGAGCCATGGACAGACAGAAGGAAGAAAGAATGTTCAAGAGCCTAAAGCACAGCACTCCCGTGACTTGAGGAGACCTTGCTGATCTGAGATGCACTTGGTCCCTACACCAGGAGACAGTAATACTAACGCTTGCCAAAGTTTCCCTACATCAGCAGCTCTTAACATTTCTCTGTGAGGTTCACTGGCTGAGTGCTCCAGACTTTGGGGGTCATCAGATCTCTGCTGCAGTTACTCATCTCTGCTGATAAGGAGTAAAAGTAGTCACAGACAAGAATTAAAGAAGCTAGTGTCACTGAATCTATCAAAACTGATTTCACCTCACTATTGTATATGATGAGATGCTATTCATCTCATTACATTTCCAACCTTCTAAAATCACAAAACTCATTCATAGCTCTCAGGAAATTAAAAAAAATCAGTGGCAAACAATTCACTGACCCTAACTTTAAGTGTAAATGCCAAATATCAGAGATAAAATTAAAAGCAGAGGCAAAAATTAATTCTCCATCTCGTTCCTTCCTTTTTTTCCTTCCTTCCTTCCTTCCTTCCTTCCTTCCTTCCTTCCTTCCTTC
>JABTXL010010235.1:15473259-15559522 GCA_025134845.1 Neodon shergylaensis
TTCCTTCCTTCCTTCCTTCCTTCCTTCCTTCCTTCCTTCCTTCCTTCCTTTCTTCCTTCCTCCTTTCTCTTTCTCTACTCTTCCCTTCTTCTTTCCCTTATTTTTGATCTGGTTTGTAGTTTGAGACAGGGACTTACACTGTAGCTCAGGCTAGTTTTGAACTTGGGGTAGAACTTCTCCTTGGCCTCTTAAGTACATGAGACATTGTGGTGGTTTGAATAGAAATGTGCCCCCCCCCCCATAGTCTCATAGATTTGAATGCTTGGCCACCACGGAGTGACACTATTAGGAGGTGTGATTTTGTTGGAGTAGGTGTGGCCTTATTGAAGGGAGTGTCACTGGGTGTGGGCTTTGGTGTTTCAAATGCTTGTGCCAGCACAATGTCTCTTTCTCTCTTCCTGCTGCCTGCTGATCGAGATGTAGAATTCTCAGCTACCTCTTCAGTACCATGTCTACCTGTAAGCCGCCATGCTTCCTGCCTTGATGATCATAATCTAAACTTCTGAAATTGTAAATCAGCTCCAATTAAATGGTTTTCCTTTAAAGGAGCTGCTGTGGTCATGCTCTTCAGAACAATAGGAGATTGACTAAGATAGACACCACACTAGGATTCACTTTCCTTTTCAGTGGCCTTAGCAGAGGTAGGGACATGAGAACAGCACTGCAGGTAAGAGCAATGCATTCCTCCTGGGTGACCTCACTTCCGATGGGTCCTGTTGCCTAACTAACCTGCGGGTATGTGTGTTGGGGGGCAGGTAACTGCTGCACACACGCGTTCTGACCTACAATGATACAGTTACTGTTTAACATATAGGCTTCCAGGCTGCTCTCCCAGGTGTTTCAATCATTCTGAGAGAGATAAGATGTAGGGATCTCTATCGTAAGTAACCTTCCCTGGTGACTTACATGATCTAGACTATGAAAAGTAAACTGAAACCAAGACCTAAAACTAGAATTAATTCAGTGTTTATAATATAGTTAAGTTCCAACCTTCTCTGTGTAGCAAGTCTGATCCTTCCAATTGTATGAATATGAAATTATTCAAAATGAACCACATACCAAAGTTAGCATTAGAAGGTGAAGAGGTTATTTTGGTAAGAAAAGTGCTTGCTATGCAAGCTGATTGACCCCCCAGTTCAGTGTCCAAAACCCATGGTGAGGTAGAAGGAGAATTGGAGAACTGGCTCTACCCTAGCCCAATACACAATAATAATAAGGAAAACAGTTTTTTAAGTAAGTGAGTCAGTATTGTTGACCAAGAAGTCCTGGTAGCAAGAAAAACTGTGAGCTACTTGGACTTGGTGCTCAGTGAAAAGCAATGCCAAGCAAAGACCATTCAGGGGAACTAGGCCATAAGTAATCACTCTATGGTGAGTTGATGTGCCCACAAGCAGGCAGATAAAAAAATGTTCTCCTATTGCTTTTCAAATGCTGTGACAATCATGAACCACTGGAAAACTCAGCAGCACACAAAGCCAGCGAGCCCACAGTAATCAGGATGCTGAGGCTTTGTCTGAGCAGAGAGGTTGGGCAGACCAAACGCCTGTGACAACTTTGCTTTAAACGGTAGTGACAGCTATGAACCAAAGGGCAACCTCGCTTGGAATAAACTGCTACGTGGCATCTCATGGCACAAATAGCAGTGCTCATCAGAAAGTCGCAGCCTGAATACAAAAGACAGAGCTGGTTGTATCAGTTCGGCATGGGGTCAAATATCTAAAGAGGCTATTATCTGATCCATCATCCCTTCTATTCCCAAACTTTCGCTACCTGGATCCCAATTTCCACCATTGCCTTTCATGGTCCTCACTATCCCTTCCTATTGCAGGTGACTGGTCCACTTTACAGATCAACCATCTTCTCGTATAGCAGCCATCTGTAACTCAAAATGCAGACATCTAATCATAGTAAATCCTTCCTATGATCCTGGAAGTTCATTTAGAAATGCTTTATAACATACTCAGAGAACTGCACTAAAGATGTGATACCTGTACTATGTTAAATTATTGTAATTAGGGTCAATTTTTCAGCGGAACAATAAGAGTAAAAAACATGTTCCCATATTGTGCCATGCACTGTGCTGAAGTCACTCACATGGTAAGCACATTTATAATCAGAAAAGATTGGGAGTTGTTACATCTATCATTTTGATAAAAGGGAGTTATCTGTGCAAGAATGAGTAACATTTCCTGAGTTGCAGCAGAACAATATGGTCACAGAGAACATGGAAGGTGTTACACCTATCATTTTAATAAAAGGGAGTAATCTGCTCAAGAATGAGTAACATTTCCTGAGTTGCAGCAGAACAATATATTCACAGAGAACATGGTGGCCTTGAACACAGATGGAGAAGCCTATAGTGGGCCAAGTTTCACTACGGTGAGTTTTATCTTAAGAATTCTACTACAGTCTCATCATGATGCTAATACAAATCCTTATGTTTTCTCACAGGAAGAAGAAAATATTCCTTTGTATAAGATATTCACAGCATTTTATTCTCCTTAGGGATATGGTTTTAGCAAAGCCTAGCTTAGGAGTAGGAGTTCAGGCAAAGCTAGGAGGAAGTGTAAACCCAAATCCAAGGATGTAGAAAAGGGAAGAAGCCAACAGCGGCTCACTAAAGACAAAGACCTACATACACATAGGAATACAGAACACCGAACCCTGTCAACAACACTCCTGTATAACAGGGAATCCCCATTTACATTGGAGGTAAGAGACAGCAAGATTACCTGTTTTTAATTCTTTTTATTGTTTCAGGATTTTATACTTGCATATAATGTATTTTGATTAACTCTATACCACAATTTCTCTTCTCCAATTCCTCCCTCTGGTGGTTTGGATGAGAATGGACCTTGTAGGCCCATATAATTGAATTAATTGAATTCATGGTCCCTAGTTTGTATAACTGTTTTGGGAAGGACTGGGAGGTGTGACATTGTTGGAGGGGATGTACCACTGGGATTGAGTTTTGAGGTTTCAAAAGCTCATGCCTGGCCCAGTTCTTCTTCTCTTCCCCCTCCCCACCTCTAACTTTTAGATAAGTTTTAAGCACTCAGTTACTGCTCTTGTGCCATGGCTGCTGCTGCCTTGCTCCCCACTGTAATGATCATGGACTCACCCTTTGGAAATTGTAAGCAAGTCCTCAATTAAATTCCTTCTTTTATAAGCTGCCTTGGTCATGGATTCTCATCATGGTAGCAGAAGAGTAACTTATGACATGTCCTTCTCTCTCCAGCATTTTCCCCTTTCAATATCAAAGACCACATCTTTAAACCCAATGGGTCCATTTAGTGCTACCTTTAGGGACACAGGTGTAGAATCATCTACTAGAAAATGGAGCTTCTCCCAGAACACATTCTCATTGTATCACATTCATCAATTACAAATAGCTCCTCAGTTAAGTGGTGGGTAGGGCATCATGAGCCCTTTTCCCCTTCTATGCTGGAATGTTGGCTGATTTAATCTTACAGGGCTTCAGTATGTAGTAACAACTGCTGTGAGTTCATGTTTGTCACAGTCCCATAGTCCTGACATGCCCAACAAATATAGTCTTACTACAGATGTCTACTGTTTCTGGCTCTTACAGTCTTTCTGCCCTCTTTTCCACAAAGATCCCTAATTCTTGAGAGTAGAGGTATGATGAAGATTATTCCATTTAGAAGGAAGTAGTCCACAGTCTCTTATTCTCTACACATTGCCTAGTTTGAGTCTCTGTTTTAATCTTATGGGTAAAGGTCAGAATTTAGGGGGAAATTTATTTCTATTCCCATTTAAGATAGCATTAGTTTCTCCCCCTGTGAATTAGATAGTCATAGATTTTGGCCCACTTAGGTTCCATCTTGTGGAGCTAGCCTGAAAGCCAATCTCAAAGTGGTTGGTTACTCTCATAACATCCATGCCACTATTACACCAGTGGGCTTATCTTACCTGGTGAGTCATTATCAGTATCAGTATCTATTTTTTTTTCTTTTTTTTTTTTTTTTTGAGACAGGGTTTCTCTGTAGCTTTGGTCCCTGTCCTGGAACTAGCTCTTGTAGACCAGGCTGGCCTCGAACTCCCAGAGATCCGCCTGCCTCTGCCTCCCGAGTGCTGGGATTAAAGGCGTACGCCACCACCGCCCGGCTTAGTATCTATTTTTAAAAATGTTTCTAGTCAACCACGATGGCTCATACAGGTAATCCCAGCATTTGGGAGGCTGAAGAAAGGGGATTATTGTGTTGGTTTAAGACCAGTCTGAGCTACATAGTGAATCCTAGACCACCCAGCACTAAAGAGTGAGATTCCCATTGTAAATTCAACAAGTAGTTTCTGAGAAAACCTAAATCAAAAGGACTAGAAACAAGGAAGCTAGAGGAAGTCTCAGCCTCTGACACCTGACTACAGCAAGAAGTAATCACGGTCTTCATCAGTCAAATATAAATCCTCTACCAAAGGCTTGTCTAGCTCCATTCCTTACACAGTTCATCATATTGAACTTTCAGTAAAGATGTATTTTAATTTCAGCATTCTGGAGGCTGAAGCCAGAGAGTTTTGAGTTTCTGGCCAGTCCTGAGCCACATAGCAAGACTTTGTCTTAAAGGGAAAAAACAAACAAACAGAAAGTAATATCAAAACATGAGTAAATAACAGGTAAATTACACAATATAAACAAATCACTGTGGCCAGTGCCTATAATCATAACACACAGGAAGCTGACAAAAGAGGATTGCCATAAATTCAAAGTCAGGCTGAAAAACAAAGAGAGAAACTGTTTCCCCCAAACAAAACTAAAGGAACTCTCAACACTGAACTTCAAAAAAACAAATAAAAGATCAGCAGCAACAATGAAATATAAACAGAATTTCCAAGACTGAGACAAAAATGCATAATGTTGAACTTTTATGCAACGAGAATTTCAGGTGAAGAAAAGAGTAAAAGTAATATTTGAAGTAAAGCTGGGCGGTGGTGGCGCACGCCTTTAATCCCAGCACTTGGGAGGCAGAGGAAGGCGGATCTCTGGGAGTTCGAGGCCAGCCTGGTCTACAAGAACTAGTTCCGGGACAGGCACCAAAGCTACGGAGAAACCCTGCCTCGAAAAACAACAAAACAAAAAACAAAAACAAATATTTGAAGTAAAAATGCTGAGTATTTCATAACTTATGACACATATAAAGCCAGAGGTCTGGGAAGCTTAAATAACATCAAACAAAACAAATAGCAAAAACTCCTTTTCTAGACATGTGGAGTCAAATGGATTGAAATTAAGGACACAAAATCTGGGGGTGTAGTTCAGGATGAGAGGGTTTGCCTGACACATGGGAGGTCTGAGTTCAATGTCCATACTGAAAAAAATCAGATATTTTATAAACAGACTTTAAAAACTAAATACAAGAAACCTACTTTAAATAAAAAGATACGGATTAGTTAAAAATTAAGAGATTAACCTGATACAGTTTTGAACCTCAATACTCAGAAGTCTGAGGACAATGAGTTCAAGGCCATGCTGGGCAAATTAGAAGACCCTATCTCAACACAAAATAAGAGAAAAATATGATATAATTCTGTCATGGAGTATTTGCCCAGCATGTGCAATGAAGGCCCTGGTTCAATCCTCAGTACAAAGAAGAACATGAATCCTTAAGGAAAAGGAGGCATGCTAACATCTATCCCAAGAAAATAGAAGTAGCTATGTCAGTTCTATTTTGAGCAGACTTTAGAGCAATGCGTACCATCAGATTCACAGAAGGGAATTAATTATACAGTCATAGAAGGATTACAGAAGGCAGAGAGTTCTTAATGAATATATGTCTAATGATATAGTATCAAAATACATGAGGCAAAGTAATAGAAACAACTACCAGGGAATGCAGAACAATACATTATTCACGTTGGACATTTTAATATTCTGCAGTTGGTAAGAGATCCAGCAGGCAGGATTTCAGTTTTCAAGAGAATAGCTGAAGACACCACCATTTAATTAGATACAGTTCACATTTGTGTAATATGTCATTCACCAGCCAAATAATACATTCTCCACAAGCTCGTATGAAGCATCCCTCAGTGTAGACCACATTCTATGCCATAAAAAAAAAAAAAACACTTAACTAAATTGAAAGGAATAGGAATCATACAAAGAATGTATCCAGGCCAGCACTGAATTAGACTAGAAACCAATAACACAAATGTAGCTAAAACCATATATTGCTTGATAACGTTTGGTTAAAAGACGTCTCAAGACGTCTTGGAACAAATGAAACTAAAAACAAAACCTATCCAATTCTAAGATACACTTTCTCTTTCTGATTGACTTTGCTGCCATTCATGTAGATTGGAAGTCCTCCTGTCACTTTCAATGGGATGCTCAGTGATGCTGACATGCTAAAGCAAACTAAGCGTGTGGTGGTTTTCCTTGAACGAGAAGCCAATGAGAAGGCAGAAGAAACAAATGCAAAGCAAAAGGAGAGCTGAACATTGAGAACCATCATCTTGTGAGAACCCAAAGACTCAGGATTATGGGAAACTATGAGAAGCAGGAACAACAGACAGTATCGGGAGAAAGCTCGAATGTCCAATCTGATGAATCAAATAAGACTCAAGTCCCTCAGAGCAAGAGATGATCTTATCTCTGATCTGCTAAATGAAGCAAGCAGAGACTCCACAAATTGATAAAAGATACAAGCAGACATCACATGCTGTTGGATGGGCTGGTCCTCCACAGTTTGCACCAACTGTAGGAGCCTTGACTGTTTGTGTGTTACAGAAACTAAGCCTACCTTCCTGTGAAGGCTGCAGTTAAAAAAGCAAATTTTCTGTATAAAAATGATCCCCCAAAAGATGCCGATGTCCAAACTGATCGGGCACCTTACCTGCCTGTGGAAACACCTTAAGAATTGAAATCTATAATGGAGATTGAACAATAAAGGTTTCCAGTGCCCTAGAAAGCCAGGTGGACCTGACAGCTCAGCTGATGAGGCTGGGTGTGGATAGCCTGGTTTGGTACAAATGCCAATGGGAAGTTTCTGCGTTCAGCCTTTGGGAGTTAGACTTCATCCACTGTCATACATCTGAGAAAGCAGAATGTGGCTTCCTTGTCCTGTTCTAATACTGTTCTGTGATGTGGGAGTGTCATATATCAATCTGTTGATTTCATTGGTTAAGCAATAAAGAAACTGCTTGGCCCTCATAGGTTAAAACATAGGTGGGAGGAGTAAACAGAATAGCATACTGGGAGGAAGAGGAAGTGAGGTCAGACTCGACAACTCTGCCCTCTGGAGCAGAGAAGCCATGCTCCAGTCTCCCGGACAGACATGCGATGAAGCTCCGACCCAGCATGGACGTAGGCTAGAATCTTCCCGGTAAGCGCACCTTGGGGTGCTTACACACATTATTAGAAATGGGCTAGTCCAGGTGCGAGAGTTAGCCCAGAAGAGGCTAGATAGAAATGGGCCAAGCAGTATTTAAATGAATACAGTTTGTGTGTTGTTATTTCGGGGCATAAGCTAAGCTAGCAGGCAGCTGGGGTGCTGGGGACTCAGCCCCAGCCGCCCTTATTTCAACAAATGGCGCCCACGTGGACAACTGTATCCACATAAAGCCTGAGACAGCTTGGGAATTAATTCTAGAACAAAATGAAAGCATTGCACCTGGTTTCTTGGTAGCAGCGATTTCTCGGGTCTGCTCTGCTTGCTAGAAGCAAGCAAGCGCTCTCACTAAGAGAGGCTTCCTGACTCAGCTTCAGCTGCAAAACCCTGCAGCTCATTAAGAGGTCCTGCCACGAAACACTTAAACGTTGTTGACAAAAAGCTGAAACGCATGCTTGTTGGTTTTCAGCCGTAGCAGGAAAAAAGCTGCGCCGTTTAAAAATGCCGGCTTTCTGGGCTATCCTGCCAGGGCAAACTCTGACTCCTTTACGCACGCGGTTCGTGCGGTTTGCAAGCACAGGCTGCTGAAGCTCGCTTGCTGGCAGGGACCTTGAAACGCCATAGAGTTGTGGCAGTAAACACGGCTACAGCCAGTACCTCAGCCATGAGGCTGGAAAGCTAAGGAATGAGCTGGATCCAGCCATCAAAGCCACGGCTTTAGTCCTACTGATATTGCTTGGTAATTTAAAGGCTCGTGTGGTCAGAAAAAGAGAGATATACAGTAAAGAGATTCAAAGACAAAGAAAATTTCTAAATGGTTTACAATGTGTTAAAAATATATGCAAGCTAAAAGTTAAAAGTTCTTAAAAGTAAAAAAAGGAAGAAAGTAATTGGGTGTGGTAGTACACACCTTTAATCCCAACACTTGGAAGGCAGAGGGAGATTGACCTCTGTAACTTCAAGGTGTGGTAGCATACACCTTTAATCCCAATGCCTGGGAGGCAGAGACAGGCGGAACTCAGAGTTCAAGGACAGCCTGGTCTACAGAGTTATTCCAGGACAAAGATACAGAGAATATAAAATAAAACTAAATATAAACAAAATAGAGGTTAAAATAAAGCGTACGAAGATGGAAAATACACAGAGAATCTTGATACTGTATGCTATTATGCTCTCTTTGAATTGTTTAAATGCTGAGGAAGGAGCAACAGATGCTAAAAGATATTTGTTTATAAATGCTGCTGAACTAATCCAACATAGATTTGAAAATGCCTTGACTTTGAAATTTGGATCTAAGGATATGATATTTTGGAAAGGAGTTTCTTATTTTGTTTTCACAGAGGATGAGACTCTATGGATTTCTTCTATTCCAATTTGGTATGATCGACCACGCCCTCCTGAAGAATTGCTGTAAACATCTTCAGAAAATTGCTTTGCTCAACTGCCAACTGAGATGAATCTAGCACACAGGTTATACCATGAAAGACCTAATTAACGACGCCCCCATTCAGCAGGAAGCAGTTTGGAGAGAAAAAACTGCGCCCATGTTCCCAAATATGGTTTATAAACGTTCTTTTACATTTAAAGGGGGAAATGACATAGGTATGAATAATTTACATTGATATGGATTTTGCGTTAGTGATTTAAATTTAAGGTCAATTTTGTTATATGTATATGTGTTTCTGATCTTGATTGAGGTATTGTGATTGTGTAGTTTATGTAAAAATGTAATGTATATAGTTGTTAATGGATAATCAATAATAGTCAAGCTTGTAGTCATGTTAAGATTTTCTAGATGTACATAGATATATTTTAGATAGGCATTCTTCATATCTTTCAAGGATTATAGAATATGGCATTTTAAATGTTTTAATGACTTAGGACTTTTCATGACAATGAGACACTCTGCTCCTGGCAGTACCAATCTACTTCAAGAAGAAGATGGGCATCGAAGAGGATCCTTATGGAGTTTGATAGCCATTTGGGCAAGAAAACTGCTCTTGCCTGGACTATTACGTAAACTGGACACAGAGAACCCGCAGAGAGAGGACTACTGAACTTGCCTAAAGGTGAGATGATCTTTCGGGGTTCCTGATTCATGAAGGAGTCTGCGAGACATTCTGCAGGACAAGCAGATAGTGACTGCCTTTGAAATTTCCTGCTTTGTGGAAATGTCTGCTGGAAACTATGGGCCTGTAGGCCGAAGATGGATGCCCCAACGGTACAGAGGAACTTTGGGTGACTGTCCAGGCAGCAAGATGTCTATGTCATTTCTAGAGTTTAAAACTTGCTTTTTTCTTGTTTGCTTAGGTAATATTGTATCTTTCTGGAGTCTTTGATGGAGTTAAGAATAGTTAGTTATAGTTATACTTTTCCTTAGTTATGATAAAGATTATTGTAATTTTTACTTGATAGCTGTTTTGTTATATGTAATTTTGCTATGTTAAAGTTAAAGCCTTTCCTTTTGTTTAAACAGAAAAAGGGGAAGTGATGTGGGAGTGTCATATATCAATCTGTTGATTTCATTGGTTAAGCAATAAAGAAACTGCTTGGCCCTCATAGGTTAAAACATAGGTGGGAGGAGTAAACAGAATAGCATACTGGGAGGAAGAGGAAGTGAGGTCAGACTCGACAGCTCTGCCCTCTGGAGCAGAGAAGCCATGCTCCAGTCTCCCGGACAGACATGCGATGAAGCTCCGACCCAGCATGGACGTAGGCTAGAATCTTCCCGGTAAGCGCACCTTGGGGTGCTTACACACATTATTAGAAATGGGCTAGTCCAGGTGCGAGAGTTAGCCCAGAAGAGGCTAGATAGAAATGGGCCAAGCAGTATTTAAATGAATACAGTTTGTGTGTTGTTATTTCGGGGCATAAGCTAAGCTAGCAGGCAGCTGGGGTGCTGGGGACTCAGCCCCAGCCGCCCTTATTTCAACAGTTCTGGAATAATCAGTAGAGACCTTCTGTAACTAATAGTTTGTAATATTTTACTCTTTTGGCTTTTTGAACCCCCCCCCCAGCTCCCAAATAAATCATACACAGCAGCATATCCTTAGTTATGAATGCCCGGCCTTAGCTTGAATTATTTCTTGCCAGATTTTCTACTTCTGTGGATGAGGAACTAAGTGGAATGGAAAGGAATATTATAAAAGTCCTTGTGATTTTTGTTGGCAGTTCTGCCCTACATCCAAGAGGGTGATGACCAAATGCTCCCACTCTCTCAACATGACTAGCAGCTCACAGTTGTTCCCTGCCCAGAGGCATCTGTGGTCTTTAAAACATCATTCCAAATGTTTAGCATTTGTTGTGTTTCTCTGGGACCCAGGGAAGAGAAAATTGAGAGCAGAAAAATGAGACCTGTTCTTTCCAGTACTGGTTCCCCATATCTTCCCTGTTTTCCTCTGACTTTGGGGACCATGGAGCTGCTCTACCAGCATCCCCTGTGACACACCACGTAACGTATGTCAGATGGATGCTTGGGTTTTAGAAGGCATGCTCCCCTCTCCTTGTGTGCACTCTAATGGGAAGGAGCCCTTGGGATGGGAAACAGAACCTGTTTCACTCACCGGATCATTCCTAGAGCACACATTTGCTGAAACCTATTTGTTCGACAGTTTGCAATGAACTGATGTCAGGCATAATTCTGCACATGCCGTCCCTCTTCTGGAAACCGGCTATGTGATGAGACATCACCTATCCTTAAGGCGCTTGCAGAAATTTGGGGACAGACAGCTTCAAAACAATGCACGCGGAAGCATGTGGCATTTTTAGCATAAACTACATAAGCAAATTATGTGAACAAAAGAATGCAATCGAGATAGTCATACTAAGCTTCCGTAAACGAGAAATAAAAGGTTCAACATGCTTTTTGGAAATGTCTCTGGAGGAGGGAAGAGTTGCCGTAGAGAGCCTTCCCCTCTCTGCAATCCCTGATGATTGTATACTACATACTGATTTACATAAAATCATAGAGCGCCGAGAGAACCATCCGGGCAGTGTTGCACGACAGTCTATTAACAAGACAAGCCAGGTTATTAAAGCAATAATCTGAAGGGGAAGCAATAAAAAAGAATAGTAGCCCTCACTTCCCAGAGAGCTAAGAGAAACTCCTTTATATAATCTTGTAGTAATTGGGGAAACAGCTTCAGTCTGTCACACTGTCTGTCCCTGAGGCCTTGGCTGGTCACAGTTTGCTCCTCATTAACACTGCCTGACATCTGATGAATGTTCACAGCTGATGTTCCTTCTGCCCTGGCTGTAACTGTATCTGTAGGAGCAGCCAGTGACCTCTGGCCTCTGCCCCTGCAGGCCTTCTTCTCCACAGGGAGGTGGTAGGCTGCCTTGGCAAAGGCTCAGAAATGCGCTGAGTAGCGAGAGAGGTCCCTGCACCCTGGGCCTGGAAGCCTGTGTTATCCCTTCTCGAGCTGCTTGGTAACACTGTGTAGGACAGACAGGCTTTGTATTCTGAGGCGAAAACTAAAAGCCCGGAGCTTTTTCTTTTTAATCTTTATCCTCTTGTTTGTCAGCACATGTAAGCGTCTATTTATTCATTGATTTGTGAATAGCCAGCCCCTGCTCATACCCTGGAGCTAGGCTTTTTTGGCAGGTAACATAAGGCCTCCAATTAAAAAAAAAGAAATCAAGTAGATAAAAATTCTAGGTCACTTTGTTTTGAATCAGGGAAGTTTATCTGGTGCTCATCCCTGGTTCCTTGAAGAGCTGTTCAGAATTGATGGTGGTCTGCACAGGTGCTGACTACCAAACTACCTCTGGGAGCAGATCTCACAACACGCTGAATTCAGCGAGGCCACCAACCTCCATGTTCACACAAATCCACAATTCGCAAGCCACATAAATGACAACGAATCCCAAGCTCTAAGTGGGCTAGTCTACTCATCTCTGGCAACCATTTCACTGCCTGCAATGATTTCTAGAAAGCTGAGTTATTGCAGATTGGCTTCTAACTTACAGTGTGCATACACTTCTTAATGACTCAGAAGTCGCCTCAGGCAAAGCATGCATATCCCAGTGACAAAATGGCACAAAATGGCATGTGCCAGAGCGTGTGAAAGGCTAAAAATGGGTCCCTGTGATAACAAGTGTAAAATTATGACTGAGGAAAACAGATTACTTCAAGAAAAAAAATTTAGTCAAGATGCCTAGAAGAAGTATCCCCCTTTTTGCTTCTTTTTTATTTTGCAAGATGTACTGTGAAATAGTTCTCAAAAGCCATTGTTTCGAGTGTCAGGTTATTACAGTAGCTCCCCATTTATGTAGCTGTGCCATCTTCGCTTCAGTCCCCTACATGAAAATTGAAAACAGAGTAAGAGCATTCACCTGGGGTAGAACTGAACAGGTGCTCTTCACCTGGTCCAGACTGAAAGCCAATGTGTGGAAATTATTCACACTGTTGTTTGTTTTTAAATCAACTGCCTACAGGTACCTGGTAAAAAGTAATAATAGTCTAGATCTTGCTTTAAAATGCCTTTTAATCTGAGGGGCAAATCTTCACAAGAGCAGAGATCTATCAAAAGGAAGAGGCAAGAGTTTGTCTCTTCCATACAATAATATTTAAAACTGGGAAGACCTTTGTTCGGACTAGAATCACACCAAATGTCAGGCAGGTGCTGAAATGTCACCATTGTTTAAGCATCACATCAGTGGACAAGTAGCTACAACATGGCAACCAAAATCTCTTCTCCCTGGCCTTTTTCCAGAACACGTGGCTTCTGTTAATACATTAACCGTTTGTACTATGCTTAACCACCCCAGCTGCCAACTCAATTGTGACACCCCTGCCATACATCCCCAAGTAAGATCAAATCTTTCTTTGACTAAAGTTATCACAATCGGAATAAAATTCCATCCTTTAAATGAACTGCAATCATAAAATTTCCCTATTTAAGGAGTGCATTTCAGTGGCTTTTAGACTATTCAAATGTGTACAAACATCATTTGAATCTGAAACTCAGTCCCTTATACCAAAGCTTTGCATTTTCTCCCATTCTGTATTTATTTCTCTATATAAGAAGTGGTGTCACAAACTAAAGATTCAGTCTGGGCCTTTTACACACACACACACACACACACCTACTTCTTTCCATTTCAAAATCAGTGGTCTGCTTCACAAAAGGGAAAATACAGAAAAAAACAGAGGTAATTAAGCATACTTTTCAGAGCACTGCAGGCCAAAGCCATTGAGAAAGAACAGATTCTCTGAATTTCCTCCAGCTTGGCTTCGAATAGCAAGAGCAAAAACTTTAAACAAGGAAGAAAATGTTAGTTATGTATGCTAGTTAGTTAGGGATAAACAATAGATTTCAATGAAAACTTGAATTGAGTTCTTGAATAATCTTCACTTTTCCTTATTTTTTCCCCCTTTTTCTTCATCTTATTTCTCATAGTGTCCCTTTTAAGAATCCGAGAAATGAGCAGTTAAGTGTCTAGGTCCTTGTCATTGCAAGAGTCGCATGGATACACAACGCATGAAGACAAACAATTGCACTCACTACCCAGGACACAAATTAGAGCAATCTGCTATTTAGGTTCAAAGGGGTCCAGTCCAGTCTTAGGAAAAGGTACAGACTCGATGGTACAGAATCCCTAAAATGGTATTGAAGCAGAGGTCTTTGATTCTGAGAAAATCCAATCAACTGCTTAAAGAGAAAAACTGGACATGAAAAGGGCATTAATACAGGCACAAAGTAGTTCAGATTGCTTTATTTTCCTGCTAAAAACCAAGAGATCTGAACCAGCACTCACTTCTACAGATAAGGGAAAGTAGCTACATCTGGCGGTGAAAAATGTGAATTTGTTGACCTAATTTGGTGTTCCAGCTTAAAATTTCCAAAGAAGCCTGGTTTTTATTAAGCCGTCCAATCATCTACAGCTCCTTTTCTGAGAATATAATTGTCACAGGAGCCTGGACCAGTGCTTTGTTCATGCCCATCAAGGGAAGAAATTCCTCTGCCCTAAATCCAGGCCTAGCATTCCAACTACTCAGAGCATGAAAGAGTTAATGCAGTTGGTTAGGTCAATGACTTCCCAAAGGGACCAGCCCTCAGGGAAGAGGGAATCACCCTTGGAAGGCAGGTTCATCTTAAGCCATGCTAATGACAGAGGGTGAATAATTATCCCTTTAATGAGGTAGGATACTTTTCCTTCCCAGAATTCCTGTGCCCAATAGAGGCCCTACAATCCATGATGAGGTACCTGTTGGATACATCCCCTTTCTATTCATACATTTCCCTTTTGAGTTATAGAAGAAAAATTCTTAAATTTTATCTGTTTCTTATCACATGTATTCCTCTAAACCACCCCAGTATCTTCTCTATTTCATACTCTTTAAGTAACTGCTACTATTGTCTATGTCTCACTTTTTTCTAGTAAGGAATATAATGACTAAAATCATTAATGTGAAAGAAGACCCATAAACATATCAGCCACCCATTCCTGGTCATTTTGCAATAGCCTTTTAATTGGAACGATCCTCAATAATTGATTCTTCTCATAAATCCTAGAAAGAAATGATATGACGTTGCCCAGAGACAGGTGTGTAACTCAGTAATTAGAGTGTTGGTTTACGCAGAAGGACCTGCACGCTAACCCCTGCACTGGATCCGACACACATGGTGGTGTTATTCTAGGACTCTAGACGTGGAAGCAGGTGAATCAGAAGTCTCAGACTGCCTTGAGCTACATGAGACCTGATCTCAAAAGGTCATCGCTTTATTAGTTACCATACACACTGTTTCCCTCTGCGATCAGAGTGGAAGTAAACTCCTTATGACCATGTGCACAACTACAATAGGCACTTAGCAAGGTTAAGTAAGGACAGCAGGAGAGCCTGGAGCCTTGGGCCTCGCTGGGCATTCCTTGCCCACTCTAGGATGTCACTCATTCTGGGAGTGTCCATTGGCAACTAGGGGTGCTTCACCTACCTTGCTTCCCTTCTAGTCTCACTACGCAAGGCATAACTGAAACACCATACTGGCAATTTTTTCCAGTGCCCTGTTCTAGATTCCTCTAAGGTCATTGTCCTAAACCTATATTCACTTCGGATTAGCAGCATTTGGTCGGGCAGACCTCCCTCACCCATAGAGACGATAATCTGTGTTGGAGAGGCCGCCTTGAAGCATGGGTAATCCTCAGAGAGCCTGCTCTTGCCTGTAAGCAATTAGGGTTTCTTCAGACCACTGGAACTAAGACGTCGATCAAGCGTGCCTTGGACTTGAGTGCTTAATTATGTATGGCCCAGTTCTTTTTCTACTTAAACCTAAAGCTGTATGTCAGTCCCCCTAAAATGATGCTAACATCATCACATCCTTTTTATCTGTTCTTCCCAATGTGTGCAGTATTAAATTTCCTTCCTCTGCCTTGCACAGTTATTCATCTTTAACTAGGATATTGGAATGTATGGCCACGTTATTCTTCTGGGACGCCTGCAGTCAATGCTTTTGCTCTAAAATTTTAATTACAAATTCACTATGGCATGATCTTGTTAAATTTTCTGAAGCCTCTCTCACAATTTTTCTCCCCAATTAGAACAGTAAACTCATTTCTACAAGAAGACCATGCATCTATTCTTCCCTATCTCCAGGGCAACCCTATTATCTTTCATTAGACATTGGTTTAAATCTTACTTTTACTTCCTACTGTCAATTTAAATTAAGTTTGACCTAATACTGCTTCCATACATATTTTAAGTTTGGACTCAGGGTTTATCAAGGAGAATTGCCTCCGGACTGCTAAACGAGACTAAAGTTGTTCTCTTAACAATAACTTCAGTGGGCTTTATCATTTGATGGTACTTGCCTTCCTTCCTTATCTGTATCCTCCATTAGAACATATGCTATAGGAAAGAGAGCCTGGATCACCTAAAACGTAGAGCAATTCCTGGCACATAGCCAGGTGTTCCATAAATACCTGTCTAATATACAAAGCTGTAAACTTACTTGTTGTTATTCTTATGAAATAATTTGGGATTCTTTCACTATCTGGGTATTAGTTAAAAGCTGAACTATTATGTGAGTACCTTATTCTGTGATGTTAAGTGATGCTGCTATTGCTTTTATTCTTTCAGATTTGCTTTGCTTTATCTGATTAGTTATTCCAATAAAACTTCTCATCTTTCTTGTTTATTTAACTTGAGTTAAGCATTTTGTCTGCACTAGATACCATTTTTAATTACCTACCTTGTATTTGGTACATTTACTTTGTACGTATGCCCTAAAAACAAATGATTGGAACTAAATTGCCTGCTGTAATTTTATTTGTCCTTGATATACACTGATTTGTGGTTACGCCATTCAAATATCCAATACAACCTCTGACTAGAAAATGCGACTTCAAGACTGGGGAGATGGCTCAGTCACAAAGTGCCTGCCCTGGAAGCCTAAGGACCAGAGATCAGATCTGAGGCCCCCAGGAGGAAGGCAGGTGTGGCCGCATACACCTATAATTCCAGTATTGGAAAAGAGGATCCCTGGAGCTCAGTGTCTAGCAAGTGTAGCTGAATCGATCAGCTTCCAGTTCTCTGAGGGACTATGTCTCAAAAAAATAAAAAGTGGAGAGCAAAGAAAACACCCACTGTTTATCTCTGGATCTCCACACATGCACTTGTACGCATGGACACTTATGGACACACCTACAAGAACTGGCACATATGATGCACACACATACACACAATAAAAGAAAGAAAATACAGCACAAAACGCTAAAAATATTTTGTAGTCTGCACTGGAGCTATTTTTACGTAAGATGGCACAAATATCACAGCTGTGGAGAAGAAAGAAAATGATTAAAGGATTTCATTGGCTCCTAGTTTTGTTTTGCTTTATAAAGAGGTTGATTGGGGGCTAATGAATTTGTGTTTCAGTTTGTTTGAAACAGACACACACTCCACACATGTATGCCCGTGTGTATTTTGTGTGTGTGTGTGCGCATGCGCATTTTCATCAGAGAGTTCTTCATTGTATTCCACAGAGACAAGCAAAAACAGAGAGGCCCACTGGGAAAAATAGTTTTCCATTTACAGAGCTTACAGGTCGGCAGTAGGCAGCACATTCAGAGAGAAAGACAGCCAGTCTTCTTGTGATGAATTTCTTTTATATTTGGACACAGAAGTCAAATGCAGCCATGCTCTAGTTCACTGTCTGGTCACACATGAAAGAGATCAATAAATCATAGCCCAGCTTACTTCAATAAGCCTCAAACTAAGATTTTATGAATGGACTACAGATTTGCCCGTATAGCCTCTACTTAGCGACAAAAATATTTTTATTTCTATCATGTTCAGCTGCTCTTACAACCTTACTCCAAAAATTCCTCAACTCATGAGACTAAAGTCCTCTGATTCTGTGTTTTGTCATTGACCTGGCTCGGTCCAATTCCCAGAATCAAATAGTCTGATCATTCTCGCACGTGTCCTCAATTATCTGTTCCCTCAATCATCTTCTCTTGGAAAAAATAACAGTCCTGGTTATGTTCAATTATCTGCCTATTTGGAACCTGAATCCAGGCAAAAGTAAGAGAGAGAGAGAGAGAGAGAGAGAGAGAGAGAGAGAGACAGAGGAAAGAAAGAAAGAAAGAAAGAAAGAAAGAAAGAAAGAAAGAAAGAAAGAAAGAAAGAAAGAAAGAAAGAAAGAAAGAAAGAAAAGTCACAAACCAAACCTAATGGTGTACACCTGTAATCCCAGCACACTTTGGAGACTGAGGCAGAAAGATAATGAAAAATCAGCCTGAGCTATAAATTAATTAATTAATCTTTCTCTAGACTGTTTAATTTATATGAGAAATTCCAAGCATCATTTGGGGCTTAATGGTACCCAGTTACTTCTAAACTTCCATTTTCTTTCAAACCATTTTTTAAAAGATATTCATATATCTACTCCATCCTCCTTTTTTCATGCCCTTGTTTGTTTTCTATATAACCAAGGAAACAAAATATTCAGTCAGGATTTATATAGCTCCAGCCAACGCATCACTCACCTCCATGTGCACAGAGATATCGGGCCTCCCCTAAAAAGCCTACCCTCTTGTGCAATATCCTGTTTCCCGCACAACAATATTTCCTGGGCTCCAACAAACTCACTTTCCCTGTCCATCTAAACGTCTCTATTTCTGTCCTTATCATTTAAACAGAATTCAAATGCAAATTCTGTGAACTCTTCCTTGAACCACTTCTTAATTTTAAGGTACAAAATGCTTCTGTTTATGGCTAGAATCCACTAATGAGTGAGTACATACCATATTCATATTTTTGGGCCTGGGTTATCTCACTCAGGATATTGTTTTCTACAAAAAAAATGCTTCTGACATTTTCAGGTTCCATTGGTCTCATTTGCTCTGTTTCTTAAAGTTGAACTCTTAAAAATCAGTCAAAGCTTTGCTATATGCCTTCCTAGTCATTCCTTTTTTCTGCATAGATCTCTTTTCCCCTGTATGTTACAGGAAACAATTCATATGTATCTGATTAGTAACTTTCTGTTTATAACTACTAAGCCAAGTGTTTTATATTCTTATACTTTAATGTATATGGATGACATTTTGTCATCTTTATTTTTGTTTGTTTGAGTTTTTTCCTCAGCACTATACTCCTATACTCCACAAATCTCTTCATGTTATTACAGAAATGCTGGACTGCTACCTGCTTCCACACTCTGCCTAGTCTTCACCTACATCTGGTCCCTCAGAATGACATCCAGATACCTAACCAGCTCCTTGCCAAACACTACTCAAAGCCATCTCTCTGCCAAGGGCCCCAAGGGTTATATGTCCTCACATCCTTCCTTGCTCAGCTCCTTGTCTCTTCACTCCCATGGACCCGTCTCCTAGTCTCCTCATTTCCACTAGTTCTGATGCTACCGTCATCTTCTTTGTCTTCTTCCACCATGTAGTATAACAGTAAATTTCCTATGTTTTTCTCTCAAAGTCAATCTGTCATTCTTTTCTCAATCTCATCTATGACAGTCAATAAAGCTGCCATCATTTCTTCTACCATCATTCCTGATACCTCAACCTGGTAGCTATGGGAACCATGTTAAAAGTGTAAGTCAGATACTTTGATGTATCTACTTAAAACAATCCAGTGGCTTCCATCTCTGTCTAAAAGCCTGGATAACTGATTGATTATTGGGTATCTTCCTTTCTAGGTAGGAAACTCTGTGAGGAACTGACTTTGCCCTTTTTTAAGTGTTAGTTTTCAAGGCTTATGAGGGATAATCAATGAAGGTTATCAGAATAACAGAAAATAAAGCAAGCAGCCTGTGATGCAATGTTCCCCTTTGCTATGTTGTCCATGTCTCAGGTTTCCCTTGGGCTGCCGAATAATCTTCCAAATTTCTGAATTCATTTCTTCCGTCCTCCCCTCCTTCCTCCACAACCTCATCCTTCTCATGCTTTTTTAGTTTTTATTTGTTGATACTCAGTCTGACAACGTAGCTTTGGACAGCCTTAAATTTACTATTCTTTTTGTTATTGTTGTTGTTTTATTTTTTTTTCGAGGCAGAGATTCTCAGAGTAGCCCTGCCTGCCCTGGAACTTGCTCTTATACCTCAGGATGGCCTCAAACTCACAGAAATCTGTCTAGCTCTGCTTCCCAAGTGCTGGGATTAAAGGTGTGCACCATCTTCACCTGGTGAATTTACTATTCTTAGACGGTCTTCAAATTCATAATTTTCCTGTTTATACTTCTCAGTGCTATAATAAGCAATACCATACCCAGTCAGTAATTTGGTTTTCATCTATGCAGAACAGAGAGTGTCCTGATTGGCAGGTGGTCTGTCACTGATCTCCATTCTAGCCTTAAATCACCCCAGAGATTTAAACCAATTTCCCTCATACTTTTTTACCTGAGTTGTGGTATTCTACTTTGGTGGTCAGATTTGCCTCCATCGGTACTGTTCCAGGATTCCCACCAATGTATCTATGCTTCCTCCACAAAATAGAACAGATTTCTTGTCTTTACAACTTGAAACAATACATAAATGCCCACTACCTGCAGAGAGCAATGTCAGCCACTAAAACTGAGACGGAAGAGAAAGGCAGGAAAAGTTAGAGACATGAGAAAGGGAACAAGCTCAGAGCTCATCACTTCCCTGGATATGGCGAAATGCTTTCACTAGCTGGAAGTCAAGAGATTTAATACAAATCTTGACTTGAAAGATTGTCTGCATATAGATCATCCTTTTCTTCAGAAATGCTTCAGAGTATTAAAGCAGTTGATAGACTGTGTCCAAATCAAATGTGGCCTTTGAGTTTAACCTTGCTTTTTTTTTTCTCATCTATCAGTCTGCATTTTCCTGAGAAATTTTCACAAACAAGGTTAAGGAGTATATTTATTGTTTAAACTTAAGTCTTCACCTTTTTTTTGCCCCATTTTATAGTAAGAATTCCTTTGACCTCTTCTGACTTAATGTTTTCATTTAATCAACTGTTCTTTCTCATCTTAAACTTGGTAGCACACTCATACGCTACCATATAACTTTTCCATGAAAGAAATCATCTAGATAAAAAACATAAGCACATCTAAACATTGTTACATAATCTCTTATACTTAGATGTAGATTATATCCTTTGAAAAAAATACAATCTAAAGATCCCAAAGGCCAAACATGCCCCTTGCTTTGCCTTGGACGTATGCTAATCTCCTTTTCTCTCCTTTCCTCTCTGTTGGAATACATTGCTGACTGGTTAGAAGTTGCAGTCTGCCATAGCCTGGCAGCTTTCTCTAAGTTCGACAATACGGTCATATATCCCTCCCTCCCCAACAAGGCTTCCTGCTCTCCATCTACCCTTATCTAGAGAGTCTCCCTGGGCCTGGAGGACTGACCTTATCCAAAGGCCATCTCTAAACCAGAAGCCTAGTTCATCTTTAGCTTGACCCTTGGCATAGACTCCTGCTAAGAAGCCTTGTGCTGGGAGTTCTGCTATAGGACCTTACTGCCACATACCAAGCCTTGTGATTGGAGTGTGCCACTTAATGTAAATTAGCGTCTGTTCTCAGGCTCTCCAATCCTATATATTCCTTATAGTCTGGAATAAAATTGATCCAATTCACCAAAGTCTGACTCCTGGGGTCTCCCTCCATCTGTGCTCTTGGGCAATGTACAAAGCTTTCTGTCACCCCTTGTGCCCTTCCCCCCTCTTGGACTGACGGCCAACAGGCCAAGAGGGAAAGAGGACACCCACATCTTTCCTCTTCTCTTTCTCTTTCTTTTATTTTTTATGGTTTTTAGAGACAAGTTTTATGTATCCGAGTCTAGCCTGGATCTCGCTATGTAGCCAAGGCTGACTTTGAAGAGCCAAGGCTCTTCCTGCCTTTGCCTCCTGAACATTGGGATTACAAATATTTGCTATTGTACAGTGTTCCTTCTGAAATTATTTTCTCCACAGTCAATAAAGACCCAGAAGCACCTGGGTGTTTCTAGTTCTTTCTCTAGAGAGAACCTCGCTGTTCAGGAAGACTATCTAATCAGATCTCCTGCAGCCAGGGAGGGAACAGGATGCTTTCAATTCAGTGCCAAGTTTCTGTGTGAGGGGAAGAAGTTCCTTTCCTCTCTCAGCAGGGTCCCTGTGGGATATGACAAGCCTCGTTTCTACTGTTTCTCATCTTCCTGAATACCGTGGGTTCAAGGAAAGGACTGCGGCATTCCACATTCAGGTATGAAATTATATATGCAAAATAAACACACATGCTTCGAATATATAGACCCACTACTAATTCTTTTTGGTAAACTTGTTAATCTCAGGGTGGCAACTATCACAACTAATTGAAGAAAGAAGAAAAGTGCCAGTGTATCATTCATAGACATCGAAATAACATTATATTTACTACAATGGGATGTTTTCTCCCCAGTAACTGACGCACCTGTGTCTAACTGTGTATTAATATTGGGTGTATTAAGCTGCTTTTAATTTGAAGTCAAATCTATAGTTCATCCCAGCGCTCTGGACTAACTAGCAAGGTTTTTCAGTCATTTTCACACATCATCCCAGGGCTGTGAGAGAAAGCAGCCTAGTCTGTCTCACAGTCTGGGTTCCATCTCAAGAAGTTCAAAGGACCAAAACAATTACCTCCTCGAGGACATCGGCCAACTTGCTGAGGATTTCATCAGGAAGGCTCTGGAATGTTGGAACGCTGGAAAACAAAACAGAGCGTGATGCTGAACACCTGCATGGCAGCTTGCAATAACAAATATGTCTGCATGACAGATGAATGCCCGTTTCTTGATTAAGAATCTATAAATAACGATCACATATTTTTCTCAATTTTCTTTTTTTATAGTTTTTATTTAGTTTACATACCAGCCACAGTTTCTTCTCCTTTCCCTCCTCCTGCTCCTCCCACCTCCCCCCAATTCACCCCATCCACAGAAAGCGTAAGGTGTAATTTAATCCACAGAAAGGGTAAGGTGTAATTTCAGGACTCATCGGTGTGTTTGATGTCCAGCAAGGAGAGGTTATGTGGCCTAAGCAGGGTTTCTATTGCTGTGATAAATACCATGGCCAAAAGCAAGTTAGGAAGGAAAGAGTTTGTTTGATTTACACTTCCACATGGAGTCCATCACTGAAGGAAGCCAGGGCAGGAAACCAAACAGGGCAGGAACCTGGAGAAAGGAGCTGATGCAGAGGTCACGAAGGGATGCTGCTTACTGGCTTGCTCATCTTGGCTTACTCAGAGTGCTTTGTAGAGAGCCAAGAACCACTTGCCTAGGGATAATACCATCCATAATGGTCTGAGACCTCCTGCATCAATCACTAATTAAGAAATGTCTTATGAGCTTGCCTACAGCCAGATTTCTGGGGCATTTTCCCAACTGAAGCACCCTTCCCTCTGATGACAATAACTTGTATCAAGTTGATAAAAAAAAAGTCCTATCCAGGATAACTAACCTCTTGTCTACACATCACTGTTAAACCACAACCTTCACCTCCAAGATCACAAATTAATATAAATACCATCACAATACAAAACATTTCACAAAAATTTCACAAATTTAAAATGTGCCACAGTGTTATAAATTTATACTTTTGGATGCTCACCTTACTAGACCTGGATGGAGGTGGGTGGTCCTTGGACTTCCCACAGGGCAGGGAAACTTGATTGCCCTTTGGGCTAATGAGGGAGGGGGACTTGATTGGGGGAGGGGGGAATGGGAGGCGGTGGCGAGGAAGAGTCAGAAATCTTTAATAAATAAATAAATAAAAATTAAAAAAAATCCAAAGTCTCTTTTACAGTTGAAAGTCTTTCAACCGCAGGCTGCTATAAGATCAAAAATAATTTAAAAATTTTCTTAGTTCAAGAAGGAAGAACCAAGGTATAGTCACAATCAAATCAAAACGAAACTGAACGATAACTGTTAAATGTCTGGGATCTATGCATGACCTCCGGGCTCTTCCAAAGGGTTTGCTCACTTCTCTACAGCACACATAGTTTGTCTTCTGGGCTCCATTTTTTTCCACTCCACAGTCACTACCGTTCTGGGTGGTCATCCCATGGTACTGTCACCTCTAAAAAGCTGGGATCTCTTGCTGCAACTGGGCTGCACTTTCACCAATAGCTTCTCGTTGCTTCACTTCAGGAACTCCACCCCTGACATATAGCACCAAGCCTCAGCTTCTCTCTATGACCCCTTCATGTCATCAAAACCAGGACCACCTGGATGATGCTCACACTACCAAGTTTAGGTACCAGCACGAGGTACAACCTTGGGTGCCTCTGCAATACTGCTTCCATGTGATGACCCTGAAGAAACACTTCCCAAAAGACTTCACCTCAATAATGCTGGTCTCTTCTTAATCAAAGCTGATTCTCAGCTCCAGCTGAGCAGCATCTATTGTCCAGGAAAGTAAAGGTTTTTCTTTAGTGGTTCTGCTCTTATTAACTCCAGCTGATACATCAGCTCCTGCTGACCAGACACCAAAGATTCTTCACACAGATGGCTTAATAAAGTCTTTGTTTCTCACTAAAACTTCACAAGCCAGGCCCCCATTGCACTACCCTCAACATTCGCATCTCCCAAGCTCTTACACAACAGCCCATGAAGCTCTCATTACTCAATAGCTTTCTTAGCTCAGATGCTAAAGTCCTTCCACATTGCTCTCAAAAGCAGCATGGTCAAGTCTGTCACAACAGCACCCCACTATCTTGCACCAATTTCTATCCTAGTCAGGGTTTCTATGGCTTTGATAAACGCGATGACTAGAAGCAAGCTGGGGAGGAAAGGGTTTTTCTGACTTAGGCTTCATGTCTTAGTCCATCACTGAAAGAAGTCAGTGCAGGAACTGATGTAGAGACCATGGAGGGATGCTGCTTACTGGCTTCCTTGCTGCTTTCTTTTTTTTTTATTTTAAATATGTTTATTTATTACATATACAGTGTTCTGCTTGCATGTATACTTGCAGGCCAGAAGAGGGCACCAGATCTCATTACAGATGGTTGTGAGCCACCATGTGGTTGCTGGGAATTGAACTCAGGACCTCTGGAACATCAGGTAGTGTTCTTAACCTCTGAGCCATCTCTCCAGCCCCCTTGCCTGCTTTCTTACAGACTCTAGGACCTCCAGCCCAGGCATGGCACCACCCACAATGGGTTGACCCTACCCCATGAATAACTAACTAATTAAGAAAGTACCCTACAGGTTTGTAATCTACAAATAGATCTTCTTCCTGGAGGTATTTTCTCAATCAAGGCTCCCGCTTCTCTAATGTTTCAAGCTTGTGTCAAGTTGACACAAAACTAGGCACAGCGTGCTGCAAATAAGAGTTTAGTGTTCCGACACTCTCAGTGAATCCACACTTCTCTTGACTTATGTGACTTTGAGGGCCTGCACCTTGATAGAGAGGCAGCTACTCTCCCTCTTTAGTCTCCGCTCACCTGACTCCACCCAGCTCCACTTCCTCTTCCCAGGTTCTCCCACGTACACCATTTATTCTCTGTCCCAGTTCCCACCCACCCTTTACAATATTTTAATTGACGAATCATTGGGACCTGAAAGTATTCATTCACCAACTATTGTCCTCAGTCCCTCCCCGACCAAGTCAAATTCTCCTATCAAGGTTCTTCTTGGTTTTCTTTAGGGCAAAGTCTTGGTGGCTCTAGCCTAGGACATAATAGACAGACATTCTTGCTTCTGAGAGACACTCAGCCCCTTTGAGTTTTTACTATACCTGTAATTATATAATATCTGTTCTTGATAGCATGTGTTTACTGCTAGAACAAAAACACATTGAACACAGGAAATGTCTGGTATGAGTGTGATTGAGAATTCGGAAGCTCAGCAGCCCTTCCTGAGTGAAGCTATGGAGGTGCTGTCTGTGACGACTTCCTAAACAGTGATAAGAGAACACTGGCATGAACAAGAATTCCTGGAAAGAAGCTATAACTACAAAGTTTGATTGAGTGATTGATTAATCTTCAGTGACATGGAGAGGTTGACATGTTACAAGTTCAGAGCCAAATTATCTTAGGGCATCTTTCGTACTCTTAATAACCATCCTCTGTATATGATCCAACATCGTGTGACTATTAGTTAGATAATACAGAACCCTAGTTTCCACCCACTGAAGGGTTAAAAATGCTCTCAGAGAGCATCTGAAGCCTAGAGCAGGTTCCCCTGCTTTGGTATAATCCACCTACCTGATGTACCCATCACCAAAAGTAACAAAGTTGCCAGCTCATTAGAACATAGAACATGATTTTGGGGGAAACCCAAATCTGTGTTCTGGGGCTATGGTCACTCCTATTTGCCCCCAGAATAAGCCATCTCTTTTGTTCTTTCAAGGTCAAAGGTGTTTCCTTCATTGACACTTTATGACAAGCAGCTAGAGGTCAGGAAAAGGAGAGAGGGAACGAAAGGAGTGGGGACAACTGTGCAACCAAAGAATAAGACCATTTTATGTTGGAATAATGGTTAAAGCTTTAAATCTCCTCAATCCAAACACTAGGATCATCTGTCTCACGTTTCTACATAAACTAGGCTGACTATTAATCGAACCAAACCAGTCTAAGCTGCACTGTTGCTAGTCCCTGTTTAAACTACCCTTTCAACCTTTCCCATTCAAGCTCCGAGCTACCCCGCCCCTCAGCACAGTCAATGCAAATTTCTTCTACAAAATGAACAAAATTTCTCCAACCTTTGCCCCTGCCGGATGGCATTTTGAAATGATATCTTGCTCCGCGCCAGGTCATTGCAGAAAACAGTCCCACAACTCAGGTCTTTGTTTTTCTGGCTAGCATCTGTGGGCTTCAAGAAACTTTTTATTTTACAAACTCCCTGGATTATAATGGTGTTGCTTTGAGAAGATGCATTCAGTTTAGACAGGCTCAAACTAAGACTCTCATGGCTATGAGGCAAATGTCAGGTCCCTCATCTCACCCAGTTCTCACTTCTTCCCGTGAAACCGGAATTCCTGAATGACGTCAAAAGTACAAATTGAAAAAACTTAATTTATACATAATTATAAAATATAATATATATATTTTGCTTAGTTTTCTGAGCCAGGATCTCATGCTGTACTCCAGGCTGGCCTTGAACTCATGACAATCCACCTGTCTCGGCCTCCCAAATGCTAGCCTTACTGACATGCACCACCACATCCACCCCAAACTTCATTTATTTGTGAACTAATAAATCGTAAGCTAAGACTCATTAGCATTTATTTTCCCAAAGTCTAATGAAAATGCCATCTGGGGTTTAAAACTACAATCCCGTTTATTCAGGTTTCAGAGCTTGAATTGAGACTACAAACCGGGGTGTGTGCATCGTGTGTCTGATACCTGATTTACAGCACAGTCTCGGGAATGCAATGACAGAAGCCTTCGCCCACAGCTATGAAAGAAGCATGAACACCCCGCTGGTAACGTGTCGCTCTGATTCCCATTACTTAGGGCACAGCATACTGATGGATTTCCAGGGTCTATGCAGAGGCACAGCAATTCACCCAGGACCACCTGCTCCACCAGACTTACTGCCCTGGCCTGAGCAAGGGAGGTTTTCGTTTCCAGAAGGCAATCAGTTTCAACAGCTGGAAGGGACGGAAGACAATAGAGCAGTGGTTCTCAACCAGTGGATCTTTTGAGGGCTGCATATCAGATATTTACGTTATGATTCTTAGCAGAAGCATAATTACACGTAGCAAGGAAGTAATTTTATAGTTGGGGGTCACCACAACATGAGGAACTGTATTAAAGGGTCACAGCATTAGGAAGGTTGAGAACCAGAGCTCAGGTAGAGAAAGCTGGTTCCCCGAGTTCTGCAGGTTAAGCATCACACCCCTTCCTTTTTCTTTTGATGAACTCTATTTCAGCTCCTGAGATGGGAGATGAATTAGTGTTTCTCCATTGAGTATATGTGGAAAATACATGCTACAACTGAGTTTTATGATTGGATGCTGTCTTAAAAGCTTCTGTTACTTCTATGTGAACAACTTCTGTTTAAATATACGCTCTATGGAAAGCATGGTATGTTTTCATGAGAGCTACTATCCATGAGAAAAAAACAGTATTTCCTTAACTGTGCAGGACATTAAATGAAAGCAAAAACGTTTGTAGTTAGGAGGACATTTTTATCTTATTATGTTTTATAATTTTAAATGTTTCAAAACACTGGGCTGGGACTGTAGGTTCATTTGACTGATAGAGCACTTTTCTAACACGCACAAGGCCCTGGTTCTATTTCCAGCACAAAAGAATTGAGCACCATTTATTACTACAAATGAAGAATCCTTTATAAGAAGAAGCATTAAGGAAGGAACAACTATGGGGGGGTAGACAGATGGTTCAGAAGGTATAAACTTGCTATGCATGCCTGGGGTCTGGAGTTCAGATCCCAGCACCTACATCTGTTTCCCAGCACCACTGCAGGGTTGAGAGAGAATAATTGCGTAGACTTTGCCGGCTGACAATTTAACTGAGCCTGAACTCTGGGCTCAGAGAGACCCCGCCTCAAAGGAATGAGGTGGTAAGTGACAGAATAGGACACCCGAAGCCTTTTTTTCTGTCCTCCAAGAGCAGATATGCACATGCGCACATGTACATGCACACACGCACACATACATGTATGCATGCACATGCATGTGCGCACACACACCCAAACACACACAACACACCATATTCAAGCATGAAAAAAATATAAGAAATGACCAGTAACATCTGATTCACTTCTGGACTCAAAATGGAAAATCATTCATCAGAAAAAAAGTGATTTCCTGCTCATGAGTTACTCTGAAAACACTCTGTTCTTTAAAATTCAGAGATCTATTGTTCTTTAAACACCAGATAATTTATATCATGTAACTAATCTGCTTTCTAAGAATTCTCTGTCTGCCAGTAGTGTGAACTCCAAGAACAATACAACTGAGGATAGTCAACTTAAAATTCTATCCAAAAAATAGATGAGTTGAATTTTCTCAAATACATGAAAAGACATCAATTGAGATTCCAATAATTTTGGTAAATGGTAATTCAAGATAGGGCTTTCTGGTGTGTATGAACCACTGAAGGCAAAGCCTTGTTAGAACAAGCTTCCAGACAGAATGTTAAACACAAGAGAAGCATATTTTATGGTTAAAATAATGTACTATAATAACCTGCATGTTAATTGCAAGTAATTCTTACAGATGTGTTCAAATTCCTAAGGACTTGCATGAGGCTTGAAGTAAGAGACCGCATTTCAATGTAACATAATAGAGGTGATTGAGTGTGGAGCTTTTCTATTTGTTTTTCTCATTGAATGAAGCAGAGGCTTGGAATCTGTAATGACAGATGATAGAAGATGAAATTTGAATGCTTTTTATTTGCTAGGCACTGGGGTAAGTGTTTTATAGATAACATAAATTTCATTTTTACAACAACCTCATCACCATCCCATTATAGTCATCCATTCTCCAGATAAGAGTGACCAACCTTGAGAGGTTGTCTAAGGTCATATCACACAACATCAGAAGAAGTAGAAACATAAAAGTGCCCATTTAGATTAATGTGGTCCTCATCAATAGCTCACTGAAATATGTCGTTTACAGGGAGGGTACCAGAAAATGCTTCTCAGAACAATGCTTTGCCATCTAGCTGTGGTGACACGTGCAGTCACCTAACATCCAGAGGCTAAGGCAAGAGGACCACCGTAAGTTTGAGCTAGCCTGATATAAAGAGAAAGTGCCAGACCATCCAGGCTTCCAGTGAGACCCTGTCCCCAAAGGCCAAAATTAGCAACAAAACATCCTAGCTGGCCGGGCGGTGGTGGCGCACGCCTTTAATCCCAGCACTTGGGAGGCAGAGGCATGGAGGATCTCTGTGAGTTCGAGACCAGCCTGGTCTACAAGAGCTAGTTCCAGGACAGGCTCCAAAACCACAGAGAAACCCTGTCTCGAAAACCCAAAAAAAAAAAAAACAACAACAACAACAACAACATCCTAGCTATTACTCCTTTAGATAATGAGTTAAAAATAATTACCCATTTTGATACCATTTGATTGACTTCAGTTATCTTCCAACTTTTTATTATGAAAAACATCAAGCCAATGGTAAAGAAGAATAGTTTAAGAATCGCCAGTATTATCAATACTAGAATCACTTGTTAACATAAACCATTCTTATGCTATCACTTTCTATTTCTCTACATATGGGCATAATCAGCTAAAGGTAGATATAGCTGAATAAATACTTGAGTTTATCTTTCAGATTTCAAAATTCTCTTCACCAATACCTCAACAGACATCTCATAAAAGTGAAGGCAGGAGGATCCTGAGTTTGAAGCCAGCCTGGGCTACACAGAACATTTTAGTCTAAGTTTTATAGCAAGACACTGTCGCACAAAATCAAAGGAAATTAAAAGGGTGTAGGATGATTCCTAAATAGTTTTGATGTTATTACTATACAGAATAAAATTAACTCAATAATATCACAAATATATTATATATTGTCTAAGAATATCTTTTTAAATGTGTGGTTTTGGGGATTTAGTTTTACCTTATGTATATGGACATTTTGCATGTATGCATGCGGTGCACCAAGTATATACAGTACCTTTGAAATCTAGAAGAGGCACCAGATCCCCTGGAACTAGAGTTACAAATAGTTATTAAATGTCACATGGGTGCTGGGAATTGAATTTGAGTCCTCTGGAAAAAAAAAAAACAGTGCTCTTAACCACTGAGAATCTCTCTAGACTCTGTTAATTAGTTTCTTTTTTCAGGGGCAAAAGAAATGGCTCAAAGGTTAAGAAAACACTCCCGGTCCCATAGGGGGATAAAAATTTGGTTCCCAGCACACACATCAAGTGGTTTACAACCACCTTTAACTCCATCTCCAGGGGCTCCAGTGCCCTTTTCTGACCTCTATGGGCACTGCACTCATTCTTACAATACCCTCACAGAGATGCGTGTATATACACATAATTAAAAATTTAAAAAATTAAAATGAGCTTTTAAATTGTTTTTCAGAGAAGACCCAGTTAATGTCAAGACACTGCTTTTGGCTACTGTGTCTCCTTAGTCTCCTGTTATATGCAATTCTACCTTTGACTTTATGACACTGGATTTTTTTGAAAAGTCTGGAAAAGCTATGATAATAGAAATCCAATAAACCTAATTAGTCTTTGGGTTTTATTTGTGACAACCAACTGTATAGAAGTTAATAATGAAGAGGCTCAGTAGAAATAATTACATTACATCCATGAAGAGACAGATATAGAATACTAATTACACAATATTGAACAGCAATTATATATATATAGAAGTATTTCCTAAGGCATGGACCGAACATTCCTTCAAATTCTTCATGGTCCTCTTCAAAGCTAAAACAATTTTCATAATGACTTTTTACCTTTTTAACTCTTATCCCTTCTTATACAAACAAGGCAATTATCTAAGGGCTATCTGACACAGGATGCTATCATTTTAGTGATTAATAGTATACATCCTTGCATGTTCCTGTGTCTGTGTGCGTGTATGCATGTGCATGTATGTGTGTGCTTGTACGTGTGTGTGTGTGCATGTGTGTGTGCATGTGTGTGTGCATGTGTGTAGACCAGAAGTCAAAGTTGTGTATCTTTCTCCTTATTTTTGGTACAGGGTCTCTAATTCAGCTAGACTAGATGACCTGGAATTCCTAGGGATCCTCCAGTCTCTGCCTTCCCAGCATGAGGATTACAGAAGTGGACAGCAGTGTCTGTTTTTTTAAATGGGTACTCTGAGTGCCAATGCTTATGGACTAATGCCCCTTACAAATTGAGCCATTTCCTCAGCTCCTACACCTGATGTCTGATTGCTGTTGCTGTTGTAATTTGTTGAGATAGTTTCTATATGCAACACAGACTGGCCTTGAACTTACAATCCAAAGACACCAAAAGGAGATCAAGAGGATACAAATTGAAAAAGAGGTCAAACTCTCACTTTTTGCTGATGATATGATAGTTTACATAAGTGAACCAAAAAATTCTACCAAGGAACTTCTACAACTCATAACAATTTCTTTAATTTTTAATTATGTGTATATTCCAGTAATGTAGCAAGATACAAGATTAACTCAAAAAATCAGTAGCCCTCCTGTACACAGATGATAAATGGGCTGAGAAAAAAGTCAGAGAAACATCATCCTTCACAAAAGCCACAATAGCATAAAGTATCTTGGAATAACTCAAACCAAACTGATGGAGGTGGGTCTTGTGCTTATCTGTTGCTTTCATTGGTTAACAAATAAAGAAAACTGCTTGGCCTGATAGGGTAGAATTTAGGTAGGCGGAGTAGACAGAACAGAATGCTGGGAGAAAGAAGCTGAGTCAGGCAGTTGCCATGATTCTCCCACTCCAGACAGACGCAGGTTAAGATCTTTCCTGGTAAGCCACCTTGTGGTGTTACACAGATTATTAGAAATGGGTTAGATCAATATGTAAGAACTAGCCAATAAGAGACTGGAACTAATGGGTCAGGCAGTGTTTAAAAGAATACAGATTCCGTGTAATTATTCCGGGTGTAAAGCTAGCTGGGTGGCGGGACGCAGTCTGCCGCTCCTACTACACCAAACAAGTGGAAGACTTGCATGACAATAACTTTAAATCTTTAAAGAAAGAAATTGAAGAAGACATCAGAAAGTGGAAAGATCTCCCATGCTCTTGAGTAGGTAGAATTAGCATAGTAAAAAATGGAAATCTTACCAAAAGCAATATACAGATTCAGTACAATGTCCATCAAAATTCCAACAAAATTCTCCACAGACCTTGAAAGAATGGTACTCAGCTTCTTATGGAAAAGCAAAAAACCCAGGATAGCCAAAACAATCTTGTAAAATAAAACAATGTCTAGAGGCATCACAATCCCTGACTTTAAACTCTACTACAGAGCTATAGTACTGAAAACAGCATAAAAACAGACAGGAGGACCAATGGAACTGAATGTAAGTCCTGGACATTAATCTACACAACTTTGAACACCTGATTTTTGAAGCAAAAAATATCAAATGGAAAAACAAAATCAGATTTAACAAATGGTGCTGGCATAACGGAATATCAACATGTAGACAAATGAAAATAGATCCATATCTATCACCATGCACAAAACTCAGGTCCAAATCGATCTAAGACCTCAACATAAAGCCAGCCACACTGAACATCATAGAAGAGAAAGTGGGAAGTACACTTGAACGCTTTGGCACAGGAGACCACTTCCTAAATATAACCCCAGCAGCACAGACACTGAGAGAAACAAATAATAAATGGGACCTCTTGAAACTGAAAAGCTTCTGTAAAGCAAAGGACATGGTCAACAAGACAAAGCAACAGCCTACAGAATGAGAAAAGATCTTCAACAACCCCATATCAAACAGAGGTCTGATCTCCAAAGAACTCAAGAAATTGATCATCAAAAGAACAAACAATCCAATAAAAAAAATGAAGTAGAGACCTAAACAGAGAACTCTCAATAGAGGAATCTAAAATACCTGAAAGACACTTAAGGAAAGGCTCAACATCCTTGGTCATCAGAGAAATGCAAATCAAAGCAACTCTGAGATTCGATCTTACACCTGTAAGAATGGCCAAGATCAAAAACACTGATGACAACTTATACTGGGGAGGTTGTGGGGTAAAGGGAACACTCCTGCCTTGTTGGGGGGAGTACAAGCTGGTACAGTCTCTTTGGATATCAGTGTGGTGATTTCTCAGAAAATTAGGAAACAACCTTCCTCAAGACCCAGCAATACCACTTTTGGGTATATATCCAAAGGATGTTCAATTGTGCCACAAGGACATGTGCTCAACTATGTTCACAGCAGCATTGTTTGTCATAGCCAGAACCTGGAAAGAACCTAAATGCCTCTCGACCGAGGAATGGATAAGAAAAATGTTGTACATTTACACAATGGAGTACTACACAGCAGAAAAATAAAATGACATCTTGAAATTTGCAGGCAAATGGATGGAGCTAGAAAACATCATCTTGAGTGAGGTAACCCAGAAAGACAATTATCATACGTATGTTGTAAGGAGAGAGCAGCTTGTTGGTTCCAGGCTGCTTAGCCCCAAAATAATCACACAGAAAGTATATTATTTAAATCAATGCTTGGCTCATTAGCTCTAACTTCTTATTGGCTAACTCTTACATGTTAATTCAACCCATCTCCAATAATCTGTGCATCACCAAGAGGTCATGGCCTTCCAGCAAAGTTTCAGCACGTCTGTCTAAGTGGCGGCTCCATGGCTTCTCTCTGACTCCGCTTTTCTTTCTCCTAGCATACAGCCTAGCTTTCCTCACCTAGTTCTTTTCTTCCCTGCAATAGGCTCAAAGCAGTTCTTTATTTATTAACCAATAAAAGCAACACATAGACAGAAGGACCTCCCACACCATATGTACTCACTCATAAGTTTTTAAATACAAAGCAAAGAAAACCAGCCTACAAACCACAATCCCAGAGAACCTAGACAACAATGAGGACTCTAAGAGAGATGTACATGGATCTAATCTACATGGGAAGTAGAAAAAGACAAGATCTTCTGAGTAAATTGGGAGCACGGGGACCTTGGGAGAGGGTTGAAGGGGAGGGGAGAGGCAGGGAGGGGAATAGAGAAAAATGTAGAGCTCAATAAAAATCAAAAAAAGAAAAATTAAAACAACAAATCCTGGCTTATGGAGTTGTTGTCATTATTAATAAACACAAAGCACTTAGTAAAAGGGATGCCATAGGGTAAGCACTCAATTACAGGGACATATAATTTAGCTTGTATAACACTACACTTAATATAGAGTGTGTCATATCACAGGTACTTAAAACATGCAAATTAAAGCAATATGCAAGGAAGCTAAATGCGATAAAGGAATAATGGTGTAACCCAGGATCACACCAAAGAGTTGTATAGTTTACATGGCGTACAAGAGCACCTATATGGGTGGCTTTTCCCAGGGCAATGAGGTTATGTCTTGCAGGCTATGACTGTAACACCTCATCCTCTCAGGGGGCTGTACCAATCAGCGTACAGCCAGGAGCATCTCTCAGTTTCAAAATGCATACCTCATATTCTGTCCTTCTGTTCTATGAGATAGTGAGCCTGGTGCTGATCTGGAGTCACGGGCATATTTTATTGAGGTAATTTAAGTTAATAAGAATTCAGAACAGAAAGTATTGCTACTGATGGACTGAATTACTATTTATTTATTTACTTACTTACTTAACTATTTTTGAGACGGAATCTTGCTATGTGGCTTTGACTGCCTGCCACTCACTGTTGCCTTGCTTGATCCTGAGCTCATGTCAGTCTTCTTTGGCCTCCTGAGTGCTAGAATTATGTGCAACACCAAACCTGATTTTACAGAATCTTCTTATGTCAGGCTGTTAGAACCACCATTTAAAAACCCTCTGATGGTGTACTTTCCCAAACAAAGCTCAAGAAAAGCCAATGTGGTCATCAAATAGATCCCAGGAGGTCAGGCACTTAGCACACACTTTAGTAAACCAACTAAGAAGTGCTTAATAGCATCCAATCCCGTGGCTTATCCAGAAACGCCACACTGTCCCAGGTCTTTGCTATGAAAATTACAATTTCTATGCCCACATCAAAGTAAAATTTCAGGGACTTTTATGACATTTAAACAAATTATATCTGATTGCTACTACAGGAAAAGAGCACATGACTTTTAAAATGTCTAAAAGGTACATTGGTGGTCATCAGCTTAGAAGGTTCTGTAATAGGTTTCTATCTAATCTTTAAAAACCTGAGAGGTGGTTCCTACCCCTTCCCACTCCAGCCTGAACTTTGCTCTACATCACTGATGGGTGTTTGGTATAGTCTGCATCTTTACTGCACAGGGTTGTGTATATACTGAAAGTTTTTTTTTTTTAGTTTCTTATTACAGCCTGTGAAATGCCAGGATTCTGAAATGCCTCAATTCTCTTGGCATGGAAACAGTTTCTGGGAAGGAAGCTGTCTGGAGTCTACATTTCTTATGCTGTAACTACATCATCTCCCCAAGACCTAAAGCATGTTTACTCTTCTGCTAATCTCTGAACACTGAGTCTAAGGCTCACCTCGAGTGACTGCACACTTGTCTAGTATTTCCCATGCTAAGGAGCAAATGTTTACTGTACTTTTGGATTGGAGCCACCTGTACATGGGCCCTAGATCTCCTGATCCCTAGTTTATGATAGTCTTAGAAAACCACATTATGCAACCACCTGACCTGTAAGAAGTTCAGGATGGAGTGCTAACTTGAGAGAGCATGGAGACAGAGTCATGGAGAACATGTGGGACCGGTCGGGTCCTAGCTATTCCACTCACCCAGGTGAGATCACAGACACTACCTGAGTCCAGAGGTGAATGCAAGAAGCATGCATCTGAGCCCCACCAACACACATGGTCACGAGAAAAACAGAGCTCCTGCCATAGCCCTTAAGGCTTCCAATGACTTAGTATGCCTCAATACATAAATAAACTAACTAAGGGCCATGCGTGGCATACCTCTCCTCCTTCTTCACACTGACTTTTTCCTTCCAAGTTCTCAAAGATAGCATGCGGCACAGGAGCCTCAAAATATGCTACCCCATTGTGTAGAATACATTGCCAGAAGCTGATGACAGTATATGTTCCCCCTTATTCCAAATATCTCCTATTTATCTTTGTGCTTTGTAACCATACCAGTCCCTAAGTTAACCTTGTTGTTTGACAATTACTTCTGAAGAATCTTTAACTCTCCACTATGCCTGTAATTATATATGTAATTATATCTTCTAATCTAAAGGTTCACTAAAAGCACCCAGTACAATTTCTAACATTTGTTCAATACTTTTTTCCATGAATTATAAAACAACACTTAGGCCACAGTCGAGCCACCAGAGGAAACTGTATTAAGCCTCAGAGGTTAGTACTCTTCATTTAACATTCTTTTCTTCTGCTATAGGAATTAGTGTGAAATTTTATTCACAATATGTTTTACAGTGTGTGTGTGTGTGTGTGTGTGTGTGTGTGTGTGCTTGATGTGTGTGTGTTTGAAGTGTGTGCTACTTTATTTTGTCAAGTTAATGTAGGAATGACAGAATCACCATGGAAACATATATCCTGGTATGTCTATGGAGGATTATTTATATCTGGCTAACTGAGGTAGGGAGGACCAGTCTAAACATCAGCAATGCCATTCCATGGACTAGGGTACAGACTGTACTAAAAGGAGAAAGCAAAATTAACAGAACCATTTATCACTCAGCATCCTGACTATGGGCATAATGATCAATTGCCATGACAGACTGTTTCCCCAGCAACTGTAAGCCAACATAAACCTTTCTTTATTATGTTGCTTTTGTCAGGTATTTTTCCATAACAATAGGACAAGCAAATAATTTACTGCTGTTGTTTAAATTAAATTTAATTAATTAATTAATTTGTATGTGTGTTTGCCTGTATGAGCTTTTATGCAACATGCATGTGCATGCAGGAGCTCATGAAGGTCCGAAGAGGGTATCAAGCTCTCTGAAACTGGAGTTACAGGTGGTTATGAGCTGCCACATGGGTGATAGGAATTGAACCTGGATCCACTACAAGAGCAGTGACCCTGCTTAACCACTAAGCCATTTCTCTAGCTTCCAGCAAGGCAGTGCTCATGTGGTTTATATGCATGCATATGTTCATGTGCATGTGTGCATACATATGTGTACAGGTGCAATATAGAGGCCAGGGGTCAGTGTAGGGTGTGTTCTTTGATCACCCTCTGCCTTATTTCTTTGAAAGAGGGTATCTCGCTAAATCTGAAGCTCACTGACTAGCTAGACCTGCTGGTTACTGAAGTACAGTGAACCTCTTGTTTCGGTTCCTCCCAGGATGGGGTTACAGCCATGCGCTGCCACGGCCAACTTTTAATGAGAGTGTTGGAGACCTAAGCTCAGACACAAGCTCATGTACCAGGAACTCTCTGGGCTGAGCCATCTTCCCAGTTCCATCATTCGTGGTTTTACTTGTTTGTTTGTTTATCTATTTATTTATTTGGTTTTTCAAGACAAGATTTCTCTGTGTAGTTTTGGTGCTTGTCCTGGAACTTGCTCTTGTGGACCAGGCTGGCATCGAACTCAGAGATCCACCTGCCTCTGCCTCCTAAGTGCTGGGATTAAAGGTAATTGCCACCACTTCCCAGCTCATTCGTGGTTTTAAACTCAGGTTATGGAAGACGCTATTTTCAGAGGAAGATGATTTGAAAAGATTAACACATGTCAAAGCCATACGAGCAACTGGACATGACGAGTCAAGTCTGTGATCCCAGAACTTAGGAGCCTGAGGTGGCACAAGATTGATGGCAGCCAGGGCTACCTTGTGAGTTCAAGGTCAGCCCAGACCACAGAAAGAGGCTCTGACTCAACCAAATTGATGGTGGAATTTTATACTCGTCCACTAGCCTCTCCTCCTCTATTATTCCATAATGCTTGCTTTAGATGCTTTATTCTCTACAGGAAACCAGAAATGGAGCCGTAGAGTAGAAAAAATACAGGCCTGGCAATTTCAATATAGCAGACAACTATTCAAAAGAGGGTTCACACAAGGTAAAAATCAAGCAATTCTAGTAGCCCTGCTGCCAGTCAGACGGGTTTATCATCTCCCCACAGGCCCTGCTGACAAAATGCCAATAAGTTTAGTGAGAACTGAGTTCTAGCTTAATTACTGAATATAAGGTTACTAAGCCATATTACTTAATCTTTCTGCAGCTCAGTTCACATACAGACAGTGGTTTAATAAATTTCTACACCATAAGAATTAGAAGGGCCAAAGTGTTTTGTAAAATGAAATCACAATTTAGATGCATACCATCACACAAAATATATTTTAAAAATCCAAATATAATAAATACTTTTGTGGTTGCTATATGAAGAGCTATCTCTTTATGGTGGAAAAGATGAAGGCTGGGAAAATCCTTGCAAAAAGGAAACATCCCGTAGGTGTCCTATTGCAAGAATGTCAGCTACTCTCTGTTTCATGGGAAGGATGCTCAGTGATGCTGTAGCGGTCATAACCTGACATTCCTGGTGCAGTGGCTACAATTCCTTTGCTTGCCATGGTGCTCCTGTGTGGGGTTCATGCTTGAAATACCTCTCACTGAGTAACCTAAATTGAATTTTGGAAGCCCGAGGCCCACATGTAAGTGTCAATTCCACTGATAGGCAGAAGGGGTCACAGTTTGCTTTCTGAGCCTTGACTTATCAAGCCAGAATGAGGAGTTAGAAGCTCTGTGGCCACTGCTAAAGACCAGCACTCTGATTGTACGCATAGGAATTTTGTCTCTTATTGGAGGGAGGGTATATTCATGGACACATAACTCCAACAGCCCAACGCTGCTCAAAAGAGAAAGCTGTAAATTCTAGAAACTTATATAAAGTCAGAGAGAGTGACTCATAATTGTTTTCTTCTCTGTAGACAATTCTCTCCTTTTGGCCTCAAGCTCTTAAAGCACTTTATGTCTCTGTTTAATACATCTCACCCTTAGACATGAATCACTGCTGGATATGTTTATTTTCTGTGAGATAATAAGATCCTTGAGGTTAGCAACTTTTCTCACTCATCCCAGGGTGACTCAGATGGGCCTCTTTGAGTCAGTCCTGAACTCACCCCTTTCTTCAATTACACAGCCAACACAAACAACACAAAACTAGTCAAATAAAAGACAATATAAGTCAGCATTCAAGTTTCTGTTGTTTTGAAAATCCCATGCAAATATGACTAATGCCCAAGTCAGTTTTAACATTGAAAGTGAAACATGGTGATGTTCTCATTCTCTCCCTACCTTCTTCTATGTAGATGTCAGCTGAGGTATTTATTATGGTGTCCTGGACAGTTTCAGCTGTCAACCTAACACAGCCTATACTTATCTGAGGAAGGAGGCTCAACTGAGGTGTTGCCCAGATCATATTTTCTTGATTCATGGTTGATGTGAGAGTGTCCAGTCAACTGTGGGTGGCACAGCACCTAGGCAAGTTGTCCTGGGCTATGTAGGGAAGTTAGTTGAGTGAACCAATAACATTCCTCCACCACGTATGCTTCTGCTCGCATTCCTTCTGATTTCCCTCAGGGATGGGCTGTTACCCAGAAATGCAAGATGATATCTTCGCTGGGATTACTATTGCTATAATGAAACACCATGACCAAAATCAAGATGGGGAGGAAAGAGTCCATTGGACTTACACTTCCATATTACTGTTCACCATTGAAGGAAGTTGGGGCAGGAACCTGGAAGCCCAAGTTGATTCAGAGACCATGGAGGGGTGCTGCTTATTGACTTGGTCCTCATGACTTGCTCAGCCTGCTTTCTTATGGAACCCAGTACCACCAGTCCAGGGATGGCCCCAACCACAAGCTGAACCCTCCCATATCAATCACTAATAAAGAGATTATACCACAGGCTTGCCTACAGTCTGATCATACAAAAGCATTCTGTCAATTGAGGCTCCATCCTCTCTGGTGACTGTAGCTTATTTGTGTCAAGTTCACATAAAACTAGCCAGGACAGATGAAATTAACCCTTTCTTCTCCAAGTTGTCTTGGTCAGAGTGTTTTCTCATAGCAATAGAAAAGCAAAAAGGGAACAGACAAACATAACCAAAGTTGCATGTATTAGACTTTACTAAAAAGTCACAAATAGGTCAGAAATAAAGAAGGAAGGAAGGAAGGAAGGAAGGAAGGAAGGAAGGAAGGAAGGAAGGAAGGAAGAAAGAAAAGAAGAAAGGAAAGATGATTTCCATCCTTAAATATGTGACAGAGGCGTTTGTCATTACATTGAAGTTGGCACTTAGTTGGCACATGGTCCTTTCTCCTAGACAAAAGCTCACTGTGGGAGCCCCTTGGACAAAGGCCCACTTGGGATTCAGCAGATAAGCAGCCCTAATCAGTTACCCTGAGAAAAAGTGAAAATGACTGTGGAAGAGCAAACCATTCATTAGAAACTGAATGTTCCAGGTGGGGAGAGCAAACCATTCATTAGAAACTGAATGTTCCAGGTAGTAGCAAAATGAGGTGGTAGGAAGTCCTAAAACTGAGGGGCCTTGAATAACTACATCTCTCATCCCAATAAAAATAGGTGATCAGATACCCCAACTTTATAAGGTCCTCATTTATTTGTTATAACCAAGAGAGTTGTCCAGACTCTAGTTGTAGGGGAGTGACAAGTTTTCCACAACTAATTTACTCTTTACTCAAATATTTTTGCCTACACACATTCTAAATCAGTGATCTCCATTTGCTATAGATTCACCACCTACATATTAGAAGACTATTTATTTCACTTTTGTTTATTTGCATCTTGGTTTGCTTGATGCAAGATCTCATGTTGCTCAAGGTTGGCCTCCAACTCCTCAACTCACCATCTAATGGGCACTGGCTTTGGACTCTTTATCTCCCTCTACCTCTACTGTTATGACCTGGAATTATAGCATATGGCACTACATTAGACCTGAGAGTTTCTTTTTTTTTATTTTTTGAAAAATTACCACCTCCTCCCCGTTTCCCATTTCCCTCCCCCTCCTCCCACACATCTCCCCCTCCCCCCATTCTCCTACCCCTCTCCCCTTGCCCCCCACTCCATTCCCCCTCCCTCTCGAGAATGATGAGCAGTCCAGATTCCTTGCCCTGCGGGAAGTCCAAGGTCCTCCCACTTCTATCCAGGACCAGGAAGGTGAGCATCCAAACAGGCTAGGCTCCCACACAGCCAGTTCATGTATTAGGATCGAAACCTAGTGCCATTGTCCTTGGCTTCTCATCAGCCTTCATTGTCCACCACGTTCAGGGAGTCCAGTTTCATCCCATGCTTATTCAGTCCCAGTTCCGCTGGCCTTGATGAGCTCCCAATAGATCAGATCCACTGTCACAGCGGGTGGGTGCACCCCTCGTGGACCTGACTTCCTTGCTCATGTTCTCCCTTCTTCTGCTACCCCAAGATCCAGTAATACCACTCTTGGGAATATACCCAAGAGATGCCCTATCATATGACAAAAGCATTTGTTCAACTTTGTTCATAGCAGCACTGTTTGTAATAGCCAGAACCTGGAAACAACCTAGATGCCCTTCAATGGAAGAATGGATGAAGAAAGCGTGGAATATATACATATTAGAGTACTACTCAGCGGTAAAAAACAATGACTTCGCCAATTTTGCATGCAAATAGAAAACACTATCCTGAGTGAGGTATCCCAGACCCAAAAAGATGAACATGGGATGTACTCACTCATAATTGGTTTCTAGCCATAAATAAAGGACATTGAACATATAATTTGTGATCCTAGAGAAGCTAAATAAGAAGGTGAACCCAAAGGAAAACATATAGTCACCCGCCTGGATATGGGAAGTAGACAAGATTACCGGGCAAAAACTGGGAACTTGGGGTGAGGTAGCATGGGGCTAAGGGGAAATGGGGTGAGAAACGTGAGAAGGGGAGATTGTGGGGAGCTTGGGGGAATGGGATGGTTGGGATAAAGGAAGGGTGGACACGGGAGCAGAGAAATATATATAAATATATATCCTAATTAAGGGAGCCATCTTAGTATTGGCAAGAGACTTGACTCTAGAGAGGCTCGCAGGTGTCCAGGGAGATGTCCCCAGCTAGTACCTTGAGCAACTGAGGAGAGGGAATCTGAAATGACCCTATCCTATAGCCATACTGATGAATATCTTACATATCACCTTAGAACCTTCATCTGGCAATGGATCGAGATAGAGAGAGAGACCCAAATTGGAGCACCGGACTAAGCTCTTAAGACCCAAATGAGGACCTGAGAGTTTCTTGTTGAAGGAAACAAATATCCTCTTTCTTGTCATAACATTTAAAGTCGATCAGAATAGCAAGAAAACAAAAATTGTTCATCCATGCCTGAGTTAGCAGTCCTAGATGTGTATATGTATCTGCTTACTTACATTCATACACACACATGTACATATACTTAAAGATATCTACATACTCTGCCCTGTAGTTTCACTTGTCATTACATCTTCCTGGTTAGAAATGATATGCTAACATATTAAAGCACTGGATTGTGTCAACTTAATTACATGCCTTCTTGAGAAGAAAGAAAAGACATGCTTTCTGGCGTTGTTTACCAATACATGTAGGAGATGCTTTTATTTCTAAATCTTAAGTGTTCTCTTAACAACTGAAAGGTGGTTTCTTTCTGAAAAATTCATATTTTTATATCTTCAGTTAGTGCACGAAATTTGCCTAATCATGACAAATGCTCATTTATGGAAGAAACATAATCTAGATGCTGCCACCATGGGATGGGAGCTTAGCCAAAAGGATGTGGTAGCTTGAATGTAACTAGCTCCCATAAGCTCACGGGGAGTGGTACTATTAAGAGGTGTGACCTTGTGAAGTGGGTGTGGCCATTTTGGAGAAAGTGTGTCACTGTAGGGGTGGGCTTTGAGGTCTCCTATGCTCAAGAGACCACACAATTCCTTAGTCCCTTCCTGTTACCTGCACAAGATGTAGAACTTTCGGCTACCTCTCCAGTACCATTTCTCCCTGTATACTGCCATGTCCCACCAGGATGATAACAGACTGAACCTCTGAACTGTAAGACACCCAATTAAATGTTTTCCTTTATAAGAGTTGTTGTGGTCATGGTGTCTTTTCATAGCAATAGAAACCCCAAATAAAACAGGGGTTGTTTGTTTAAGATAGGGTCTCCTTGTGTAGCTGAGGTTAGATGTATTTTAAGAAAATTTATCTTTATTTTTTTATGTTTACCAATAGGAATTTTTGTTATTATGTTTGAGGCAGGTCCTTCTACAATGCATACTAGCCTCAGCATTGCTACAGGGCCATGTATGACCTTGAACTCTTGAGTACCCTACCTTTACCTTCCAAGAACTGGGATTGGAGGCATATATGACTGTGTTCAGTAGAAAACAGCATTTCTCGATGAATGCAGAGGAGAAAACCCTCCAGAAAATAAATCCTCTTAACCAATCTTCTTGCAATTGGTACAACCTTTCTGGTACAACATTTCTTTTGCAAATGCTATTACAGAAAGATGTTTAATGGTCACAGATGAGTGACTACAGCAGCTGGGTCCTAGGGTGTCTGTCATAGTAAAGTTTTTAAAAATCCATTTTTCATTTAGAAACATGAACTTTCTGAAAACCAACACGATTTAAAACATGAGATATAAAACCAAACATAAAAGTTTGTACAAACTGAGCTTGATGGCCCTTCAAAAATGGTGCCCATTGCGGAAGTACACAGCGCAGGAAGAAGAGTCCTCAGAGACCGACCATCATGCATATTTGGGTGGGACACGCGTGAACAATCATAACTTAAAATAGTTAAGCATTCTTTAGAAAGAACTATATTGGGTTCATAAAAACCTGAGATTATCTTGGTTTCCTTGGTAATCTGAGAACCCTGGGGTTGATATGTAAGATGCAGGTAAGTTTATCCAAAACGGATACTGTGGTACAGCTTGATTTTATGTGGGTTGTCCCAGAAACAGACCAGAGACCAGGATTTGAGTAATTTATGCATGGACTCATTTCAAGACCCACTGATAGAGAAAGAAAGAAACCCCATGGAACAGTCATTCATAAACTTCCATTTGGAGTAACTGGTGCGGGTTTCTGCTCTGCTCGAGGCCAATGGGAAGTCAGGCCTCCAGGTCACTCCATCTCCAGGCAAGGAGCAGTGTATGGGCTCGTAAGCTGCCTCTGGCCTCTGCCTAAAAGATGCTTTTGGAAGAACGTAGTTCTTTCTGACTTGCTACACATGGAGTGAGTTCTCAGCATGTTCCAGTGAGAAGAGAAAACATCTTTCAAACAAGCACATGGAGGTGGTAAGAGAAAAGTGCTCTCTCTAGTGATGCACTGGTGTCTTCCATTACTCCAAATTAACTAGCTACGAATGCAACGAAAGCAAGAATGGTTTGCATGGGTCCCGGAAAGTGACAACTGTTGAAAGAAGGGTGTGCGTGCATGTGTGTGTGTGTGTATGTGTGTGTGTGTGTGTGTGTGTCGTAAGCGTAATAGCAAGGGAGCAGGAGAACAGAAAAATGTATGACATTTTACCACAGAATTAGATTTTAAGGACCGTGATAAAAGGCACCAACCTCATGCCTGCAAGTGCGTGAATGGCTGTCTGATTTGAGAAACAGAAATGTCCACAGACTGGTGTTTTCCCTCCTGCCCTCCATTCCAGCGCCCAAAGTGCCTCCCACTGACATTTGTCATACCTCCTCATGGCACATACTTATAATACAAATGTACTTATTAATGCATGTAAATGTGCTGGTGTATTTGAGAGGGCTTGATCTATTAATTTCTGGGAAATTGGCTTATTAATTAGTTCTTTTCATGAAAAGGGATTCAAAAAGTGACATTTGGAAAGGGCAGTTGACCTTCTCTCCTGTAAATGGAAAGCAAGACTATTTTAGATCCAGTGATCTATAGCTCAAAGTGAAGGCAAGAGGCAGTGTGTGTGTGTGTGTGTGTGTGTGCGTATGTGTGTGCTGAGGTAAGTTTTTAGAAAGAAAGGAATAAAGATAGCGGAGAGGCAGCTAGACTGTTTTAGCCCTTACAAATTCCACAGTGTGAACTTAAAACACAGACAAGTCCTCACTTCACTGAACTGCTCAGTGCAGCATCAGTCCCCCTCCCCAATATGAAAGCAGCCCCTCTTGCACTGTTGCTGGTCACTAGCAGGACATACCTGTACTCACCACTGTGATCTTCTCCTTAAATGGATTATTTCAAAATGTACTCTTCTAAGTTTCTTAAGTGAACATATTTACATCTTTCTGAAAATCTAGACACCATCTAGTAAACAAAATATTAAACGTGTATTAGACTGGGCATGGTGGTAAGCACCTTTCCCAGCACTTAGGATACAGGGGCACATAGCTCTCTGGGAGTTTGAATCCAGCCTGGTATACACAGCAAGTTATAATCTGTATAATCAGGACTGCAGTGAAAGACCTTGTCAAAATGGAAATTCCATTAAGAGTACACAGAAAAGCTGGGGATGCAGTTCCCTGCTAAGGTCCGGTGGGGGCCGGGGGATGCAGCAGCCTGGAACAGTGATGCTCATGTGTGATCTCATTACTTAGCAAGCAGAGGCAAGAGGATTGTGGACAACCTGAGCTGAGTTTGAGGGCTGTGTCATGGAAAGCTGTGCTCTGGATGTGGTAGAACTGTTATCCTGGTGGAATCTCAGTGGGATCACCTGTGCAATAGCCACACAAAATGAGCCTGTGCTTCTTCGTAGAGGAGGGTGGGGTTCACAAGGCTTCCACCTCTCCAAGGATAGAGAGGCAATTCATGGTTATTGAGACAGAAAGACATTTTCTTCAGTAATGTAGCCACTGGTGATTTTCGCCTCTGCTCCTATAAATGACCCCTTAGCCATCTTCCTCTATGTAACTGTCAGTCAAATGCACTGGTTCATCAAGTGAGACTAGTGTCGACAGGTTTCCTTGGACAGTTGTTAGTGTCCTCTCTGGGGAGAAGGGACATTTGTGTTTCTCTCCAGGCAAGGCACACAGTAGAGTCATGTCTTAGTCGTTTTTTCACTAATGTGATAAACACCATGGCCAAAAGCAGCTTGTTGAGGAGAAATGGATTTACTTCCTCTTCTACTTGACAGTCTGCCATGAAGAGGCAGGAACCTGGAGGGGGGAATGGAAGCAGAGAGGGAAGAGGGACTGCAGCTCCCTGACTTGCTGAGACCGATTCCTTAGACACCCCAGGACACCTGCCCAGGGGTCGCACAATCACAGTGGGCTGAGCCCTTCCACATCAGTCATTAATCAAGAAAACGCCCATAGCCTTGCCCCCAGGCCATTCTGGTGGGGATGTTTCCTCAACTGTAGCTCTCTCTTTGCAAGACTCCAGCTTGTCAAGATGATAAACAAAACAACAAAACAAACAAACAAATACAAGTAAGCGGCACAAGCCCTCCTAAAGATGAGATTTTTGAGGGAGACGTCTTTTAAATGATACTTTCTAAGTTAATTTGTCTGTTGGTCTGTTCAGATTACCACAGATAGCATTTTATGTACTTTCTTCCTCACCAAAGCTACAGACTCTTCTTGGACTCACAAACTCCTAAACCCACCGGGCGATGGTGGCGCACGCCTTTAATCCCAGCACTCGGGAGGCAGAGGCAGGCAGATCTCTGTGAGTTCAAGACCAGCCTGGTCTACAGAGCTAGTTCCAGGACAGGCTCCAAAGCTACAGAGAAACCCTGTCTCGAAAAACCAAAAAAAAAAAAAAAAAAAAAAACCAAAAACAAACCCCTAAGCCCATGGTTTACCATATAGCTTTTGGCCACTTTGAGCAACTTCAGAGGTCCTCTTGCTCATGAGCATTCTACAAAATCTATGCCAGCTGATACTTAGTATTCTAGAAGACAGAGCTGAATTTAAGGGACAGAGATAACAGTATTGTATTGTTTTCTTCTAATCAACAAAACTCCCACAGAGTAGAGAGGTCTCAAATTAGAGGGCAAAAATGATTATGACGGTAATTACCACTTTGGAGGAATTCTATTCATAATAGCTAGTCTTTTTGAGAACAACTCTGTGCCCGCCATACCCTCAGAATCCACGAAGTGTCTGGCACACAGTAGGAGTGAGAATTAATTATTTTATTAACTAATGTATTTTACACAATCCTCCCCATAGGAATGTGAATTAAATATTGTTAACCTAATTTTACCGTGGAGAAATTGATGCTCAAAGGAGTCGCATAATTATCTCCAAGACAAACAGCTGGTCCATGCTGATAGAGGCCTAGACTCACAAATGTGCGTTTTCTAGCGGGGGTAACAAAAAAAACAAATGCAGCTCTAGCTCACTGTGCCTGCTTCCTACAACGTAAGTGGCATCTATTTTTACCACAGTTTATGGTTTCTTAAAGCATCAGGTGCCCTACTGTCAAGACATGTGTTACGGTAGCAGCAAAGCTGGCTTCAGGATTCTTCGTGCTTCTGTGATGGATTTACAGTGCAAATGCCAGTGAACACACAGTTTGTTTCAATGACGTGGCCAGGTCACAGATAACGAATTCATGCAAAGATCGCAAAAGTGTTAAGCGTCATTTCATAAGTCATATGGTATTTCAACGCTACCTATTCTGCTGCTCTCGGAGTTACTTACACTCTTGTGTAAACTCTCTGAGGTGTGTATTTTCTATGAAGGCATTGTCAAAGACACTGGCTGCCCATGTATTTTTAAAGACATAGAGCTGTCTGTTGAGGAATGCAAGAGACGACAGTACTTTCTTGTCTCCTGGACACACACTGATGGCAACAGGGTTGTAAACTCTATTCACCTTGCCTGAGAAACCAGCAAGGTTGGTAATAATCTGTACCATAACAAGCACAAGGTGTCCAGGGCCCAAATATTTTCACATGCATTGGCCAAGGACCTTTATCTTTCCATCTAGTAGCTGAAGCAGTTGAAAGAGGGGTGGGGAAAGCAGATCTTTAAGGTGAAGAAGTATCAAATTTAGTACTATAAGATTAAAGATAAACTAATTTAACAGTTATGAAAAGAGACAAGAGTATCAGAAAACCATCAATTAATAATTATGCAGAACACTGAGAAATTTTCATCGTAATGATTCAGTCACTTTCATTAATATTGTTAATGAATTATCCACTCTCAGACCGATATATGTTTTATTTAATGTGAACAATAACCAGTTACAAATTTCCCATAACCAACTTTACATTTAGAATACAGGTTGTTTGCAGATTTAGCCACTGAAACAAACAAACAAAAAAACAGCTCCTGAAAAAAACACTTTGCTAAGTAAAACTGAATACCAACACCACGATTTTTGTCTCTTAATTTTACAAATGCCCTATGGATATCCTGGAATAGTCTATAAATATTCTGTAATATTCAAATGTTCTAAAAAGGCGAAACTCAAGCAAAAATAATGCTGAATAAGCTGTCAAAAGTCACATAGCAGCTAATAAGTTGAACTGAGATTTGAATCCAGCAGTCTGACTCACGACCTAGACTGAACACTTTAGGGAACATTTCCTACTTTTCCATGAAGAGTGTCACTATTACAGAAAGAGATGCACAGAGATGAGACAGGAATGAAGTAAGACTCATGGAGAGTGAAAGAGCCAAGATACACTCATTATATAATTTACAGGTCGTGCCACAAAACAGAAATGTGTGTCTCTTGTTTAAAACAGAAAAACACTCATTATCGTTACTAAAATATGAAGCTTCATCTGACTTCCTATCTATTTACACTCAGTGGTCCTCTCAGCATTTTTATCTGGTACTTGCTGCAGCATCACTTCAAGGGATGCTCTGAAGCAAGCTCAAAGCCTTTTGGGCCCCTGAATCACAACTGAGCACATTCAACCCACCACCGCCTGAAAAACTCCATCTTTGTCAAGTACCAGACCTCTACATTGTATCCTCCAGGTAGAGATAGAGAAGTCAGGTATCTCCCAGTCCCATGTAGAAGACTGTATTGCAGCCTGTCCGCAGGATAAACAAGGGGTTCTCCCTGTTGAGTCTCCTACCAAGTGCCGTGGCCTGCCAGGTTAGGTCTCAAGTGCCAGCCATCTTGTCTCACCATAAAAGTACCTGGTACCTAAGCTTCATCCATGAGTACTGGTCCCTGGTGGTAATTTGGTAGGAATGGGGATTGGTAGGTCTTACAAGGTTCAATGATAAGGTAAACAGAATCAATCTTGGATATGGGGAAAGCAAGGGGATAGGATCAATGTTATATTAAACCCTAGTTATAAAAATTCAAATATAAAATTACTAATTATTTCAGGGTGATGACTACAGAGCATTAAACTTGGGACTTGGGGTTCTTCTGGGCACTGAATCATGTGTGATTGATTACACTAATAATGTGCCCATGAATTCTGGGGGTACCAAAAAATTATGAGACAGAGGGATGGCTATGATTCAGTTTATTTAGAAACATATTGCCACGTTCTGAGAGACAAGAAAAGACAATTTATTGGAGAAGTCAACAGTCCCTGACAAGAGCCATGAAGTGAGTCAGACATCAGCGGTTTTAACTACTAAGTTGAACAGATGCTCCAAACAAACAAAAATTAGAGACAAGAAGACAGTATTCCTGTGGCCAACAACTTTCCATTGGTTCAGGGAGGGAGAAATTGACACCAGGTCTTGCTGTCAGAAAGAGGCAGGATTGGCTTGGCTGGTAGGGAAAAGGAGGGGTCAATGGAGTAACAACCTGTACATGTGCTGGAGACTGAAGCCAGCTTTTGAATGATGGTCAAGTATTCAGCATCTGGGGTTGATTCCTTAAAATTATTGTGTTATCCATGGTTAGACCTTAAAAGTCACCATATTCAAGGTTGAAAGTTCACAGAGAGGTACAGTCTGAAGAAATAGGAAATTGTGTTTTTTAAAACTTGGATGCAAAGGAGCATCACTGTGTGGCTCTTTATTACAATGAATTGACATCATCATAGACTACATTGTAGTGGATGTTTGCAGAAAGAAATTCAGTAATCCACTGTAGTAGCAGACAACAGTCAGGAGCTAAGAGGAGGAGGAAGATGCACAGCCCCTACTGTTAACTGAACAGGAAATAGATTTGATGAATTGAGGATAGACATGAAGACGAATAGGCCATAAAACTGAGTTTTAAAACCCAGCTAACATATATAGATTGAAACATTTGTATAATTGATACCACAGCATATTCATAAGTTTGTAGCTTAATGGAAATTCAGGAGTTCAGGACGATGAGTCTGGTTAAAGAAAGCAAGATAATAACTCACCTGGCATTACCTTTTCAGAATGGGAAAGGATTGGACTGGATACCCATAAAGAACAGTAAGCAGGAGAATGGGGGGGGGGATCCTCAGAAGAATGGGGAATAGGTAGGTGAGGGGCAGAGAAGTCAGACAAGATTATAGGATGTCCACAAAATGGTCCTAAGAGAATTTACCTCTGAAAACACAGAGGGAAACAAGATCTCCTCAACAAAGGACTATTATGAGAAATTTTAGTGTCAACAGGGCATCCGTAGGCATTGAAAACAGTATCAATCAATCAGCTGACATGTGTCATGTGATTTGTGGTGTCTTATTCCCTAATTGTGTAAACACTGATATTTCCAAAAGCCCCAAAAGCTGTAGTGTTAAAGCTTGTATGGGTAACCAGTTATTGCTTTGGGACAAACGGCTTTGCAAACATTGGTTTATTGACTTGTTAAAAAAAAGGTAGAGTAGCTAATTTGGAGAGGGCGAATGGGACAAAGTAAAAACAGCAATAATCTTTGCTATTCAGTGAAGAAAACTTTCCCATTTTCTTTGAATTTCTTTGTAAAGTAACAGAAACTTGGAAAAGCAGTACACTTTCTGAAGGTCTGGAAATAGGAAGAAGACTATAGTAATATAGGTTCCCAAAATTAGAGTGTAGAAGTTAGAATGGAGGAAAAAAGACATATAAAGTTGTAAACCTAAACAAACTACCAACAGCCTTCTCAGCAGTTTAAGGATCAATTATCCAATTATCCATGGTGAGCTATTTTCTCAGCTGCTTAGGGATCTATTACCAGCACTAGGTCATTTCGTTTTACAACTGGCTGTTCTGTTTACAAGGCCAAAGCATCTCTCTGAAAACTGAGAATTAGCCCCAAGATAACACCCTGGCCATAACTGTTGGATATGATCTGAGTTAACCTTTAGAAGGTGGGGTTACATGACCTTTAGGTTACGCATTATTATCCCTGCTATGTGAAACCAGCGTGTTACAGTGGGAGTGTAGGTAGAGCTTTGGTAAACACAATTTGGGAATACTAGGGAAAGACAATGGATTAAAAGATAATGGATTAAAAGTTTAACTGAAAAACTCTGTTAATGAAAATCAAGGCAATCTGTATCTGAGTTTTACCTTGAGATTGCAAAAATTCCTTTGTTCAGGCCTAATGCTTGTTGTCCCTTACTATAAGAAGGTGGGGTTCAGAAACTGTCCTTTGTCACAGTCTTACAAGCCTGAACTCTGGTTGTAGTCTCAGCTAGCTGATAAGCCTTTTGTGCTCCATGGAGGTTTATTTTTTTTATTTTTTCCTGGAATAAAGCTTGCTTCTGGTTTACTGGATTTCGGTGGTCTGTCCCCATATTTGCACAACCCCTGTGAACCCAACACTTTGCTTTCTTATTGAATATGCTTTCTTTATACTGCACCTAGACTGTTCTATGGGACAATCAGGAATATTTAACATTATAACTCACAAGCACAGTGGACTCTGTAGCATTCTTATTAGCAGTCCATCCAAGTGATGTGGTTTACATGGGATTTATAAGATTACATATCTTAATTAAATATAGGAAAGTTTTTTCACGCTTTGTTATTGAGTATGGGTCAGGCTACATACATATGCACAGTATTTTGCTTTTTGTCTCATGTGGATTCCATCTCGTACTGTCTTATTATATAGCCCCTAGCGAACAAATGACATCAGGTGGTTCAATGATGAGATCTCTGAGTTCAAAGTCTCTTTCTTCCTGAGCATATGCTTGCCATTTTTCTTATAGACATTATTTTAGAATGCTGATTATTTTCTGGTCACAAGGCAGTCATAAATTAACACAGCTTCCACTTAAAAAGATAAGCAGTCAGACAGAATGGTCACAATGGGAAAAATAACTAAGAAAAAACCAGGTCCGTGATATGCAATATATTTCAAGTCACGTTGACTGAAAGGACATCAAACTTGGGGTCCAATACAATGGCGAGATCACTGCAAACTACGTTCCCAGGAAGAATGACAATCAGCCAGAGAGCGACTTTGAAGGAATACAAATAGCTAAAGATGATCAGGAGAGGCACAGAGTGAACACAGGTGGCTTACAACATGTGAAATGCAAGGACCATTCCTGTGGGCCTACACTGGGAGAGGCAGTCTTTCTAATCATGTAAACTGATGGGCATGAATGCTGTCAATTTTCACGAGCAAAGGAAGGACTACATTAAGGAAGATGTGTCAATATCGGAATGAAATCCTTGCACAGGAGCTGAATATTCATAAACTGGAAGTCGGAGTGCAAGATCTAGCTTGAAAGCATTTGAAGACAATTGGTCCATAAAACAAAAAGACTCAATAAAATCATAAATACAAATAGAGCAATGAAATTATTCATTGGAAAAATAAACCTGGGAAAATGCCCTGAGCTCATCTAAATAAGACAACAAATTTATCCTACATTCTAGTTTCACTTACCCAACAAATTCCCTCCTTATGTTCTCTCCTTATAACGTAGAATCTATTCTATCTATGGTGTACTCAGCACAGTTCTCATCTTGAGGAGCTTATCCTATGAATCTAACAAATATTAGACTTTCTAGACCATCAAGGGAGTTTGTTTTTTGATGCAAGGTGATTATGTATATTGTCGCATGTTAGACAAATCTGGATCACGGTAAATAACCAGAATTTCATGAAGTGGGATTTTCTCCAAATATGCTGTCACAAACAAAAATCAATAATCAAAATGTGGCAGTGGGCAGAAGACTCTGAGGCTATGAAGATCTGCCTCTTCAGAAGGTAACAGAAGTAGCAGGGGTGGAAATGCCTCTCTGGATCCGCAGGACAGATGTTTTAGTTTATTGATGAAAAGAAAGCAGTCGGAAAAGGTATAAGGGAAATGGCGATATCTATGTTTCCATTCATCATCTATTTCTTCTTGTACCCAAGGCCCTTTCTAAACAGGCCACTCACTAGCAGGCCTCTGTCCCGTTGTGGTCTTTTTGGGCAGGTTGATGTCCTCACTTGTCCGTGGTCTCCTATGGCTGCTGTCTGGCTGTTGTTCTCTCCCAGAAGGTTGTCTTCTCCCAACTCTGAGCAAACCCAAGCCTTAGACACATCTTCCTTGTCTATTATAAGACTGGTGAGTTTCCCTAATGTCTGTGACTGCCGTGAGGGACCATTAAATCCCACCGTAGGCCATGACCTCCTTCTTTGAGCTTCACTACCACAAAAACTATTCACTGGGCACCACAGTACACACATGATGGTTTTGACCAGGCTCTCGTGGTCAAGGAACCTTATACGTGAAGTCAAGAAGAATACATAATCAAAACTATACATTTTCAAAAATTAAGTGAAATAAATTTACTTTTTATGTGCTAACTTCATCTTGCTTCTTACTGTTTTTAGAGGACAAATACCTTAGAGCGTCTAAATTTGAACAAGATTTTATGAGTTTCATATTGAATTTCTCTTACGGTGTCAAAAGAGTACTCTTCTGTCTATCTGCACCCTCCCATCTTCCTGAATCTCTGATCTTCCAGTTTTGACAGCATCAATACAAGCCACTTACTCAAGCTGGGGAGTTTTTAATATTCCTTCATTTTCCTCTTGCTTTCTCTGGATTTAATTTGCTCGCCTTATATGGATGATTTCAGAGCCTACATCCTAAAATCCATCCACGTCTTTCCACTTTTTCTGTCCTGGCCTAGGACCATGTCATCTCTTCTCCAACCAATTGCACTGCCTTCCTTCCTCTCCTCCCTTTCAGCATCTCCACAGAGTTTTACAATGATTATTAAATTCACACTCAGCCATGTCCTTCTCTTGTTGAAACTTGAGTGATGGTTCTCTAAGCACCTACTAGAGAAAACCCAGGTATTTGGCCTGGAGTTTAAGGCCTTTGTGCACTCTCCTTTTTCTCCCCTCTGCTTACCTATATTTACCTTTTGTAGTTTTAACACTTAGGAATCTTAAAGTTCTTGAACCTCTCTAAAGATGAAATATCCTGGGATTTGGGGATATAGCTCAGTGGGTACGAATGCTTGCTCATCCACAAGCAGGGGAACCTGAGTTTGAATCCTCAGCACCGAAGTAAGAAGTTGGACATGGCTACATGCTCCTGTTATCCTAGTACTTGAGGTCACACAGGTGAAACCCAAATTCAATGGCTAAGAGACCATGTCTCAAGGCAACAAGAGGGAGCAAGTTAGAAGACTCCCAGTGCCCTGTTCTGGCCTCCACACTCACACATGGGACATCCACCACACAACCCATACACACACAGTTAAGAAAAGAGACAAAACCTCATACCTCTCTGCTTTCTATTTGCTGTATCTCAAGTGATTTTTTTCCCTCTCCTCTATCTTTTCAGGTGACTTTATGAATCACAGCGGGCATATAAGTATATAATCATACCAAAAAAATCTTCCCTGATTACAACCTATTCAACATTTCCAATCTCTAGAATGGATTAAGCAACACTTCTTTATATATTTTTATATGCCTCTATCATCAAACTCTAAAGTAATTATAAAGGCAAATGCTATATTTTATCTAATTTAGAAAAATTACGTCAAAGACCCTCTACTGTCCCAAAGAATGTCTTCCACTGTGACTGACTGAATGCTCACAAGAAGTATTCAAACATCTACTGGTAGAATTGATAGCAAGCTCTCAGAAATTATATAGAAGTTTATGGCATTTATATGTTCAATAAGAATTTTAAATTTTATCTTATTATAAAAGTAAATATATTTTAAGCTAATATATTCCACAGGGATCATATCCAATTAGTACTCATTTTTTCAACGGGAAATTTTTAAGAGTGGCAATCTCACCATCAATTAGTGAATCTAAATTATTTGTGGCATTTGATTTCTTTAAAGCTTTCTTCTATAGAAAGCTTGAAGTAGTCGAATACTTTCAAAAACCATTGTTCCTACTTAGGGTTACAATCGTATTTATCCTAGGATCATGAACTATAGGTTCATTATCCTTTATTTCTATCTAGTTTCCACTTATGATCGAGTACATACCATATTTATTAATTTGGGTCTGGGTTACCTCACTCAGGGCTTCAGTTAGAAATATAATGGCTAAAATATGGCCCATGTTTCCCTTAGTATAGTCAAATCAAGTCACTCCCAAACACAGGGCCATGGATCCAAATGAAAGCCCCACAGAGGATATGTCTAGGCATTTTACATCCTTTAATTGCTTTTTTGGTGCCATTCCAAATAGATGTGTAGACCTAATGGACAAGATGCTTTGCTAACATACTAACCAAAATTTCTGTCAGCTAGTGTGTTTTCCTTCTAATACAAGGCAGATCCATTAACAGAAAGGTCAGAATGGGGAAACATAGCTGGAGGTCCAATTACACACTCATTGGGCTTTTAAGTTTTACATTTGACCTACTTGTCAAAATGAAAATAACACTTTTTGCTTCGTGGAATAGATATTGAAAAAAATCTTTATCATAGGGTAGAACAATGTTACCAATATTAGTAATATATGCCTGATGATGAACTCAAAAGAGGCCATAGAACACTAAGACTCATAATCTAGCATTCAAGTTATCAAACTAATTTTACTATGAGCTAATTTTACTGAGGTTGAAACACAATGGCACTTTCAAAATGAATTCTATTTTTTTACCATAAAGATATTTAATGATTACATTTGGAAGAAAAACAAATTTTTCAAATATGCAGAAACTTTTGAAGTTATTTATAGGTTTTCCTGAGAATAATAACATATCTATAATTTATCAATATAAATGTCCCACATGTAACAAAATTTGTATCCCGTAATTCTCCTGACCTAGGGAGTTGATCAGTGGTACACCTTAATTGATAAACTTGATAAAATGCTTCATAAGCCCTATAAAGGAATGAATTGAGAAAAAATGTTTCCTGTTTGTAAATAAATACTAAAACAATATCTAAGATTCATGGCAAACAAGTATCAAGATGAACTCAAGACATCTATTTCTCAAGCAGATGTGAGTACACGAACAGTTCACTCCAGTCTCTTCACTTTACTCCTACTAAATGAATGATTGAGAGACACAGTTGTATTAGAGCTATATTACTGCTAGGTAAGCAGACATCGGTGTCATCCTAGCATGACCATCCTAGCATGAGTAGACCCAAGGGTCTACTTTCAAAGTTCATGAGAAATGCTGTGTTTGAAGTGAGAATAATTTACTTAAAGTAATTACACCCTATTAACAGGAATTCTTCTGAATTCCTGAAGAGTCTGAGGCAAAAATCCACTCCGCTGTGACTATGATGTAAGCAAGTGAGTGGGTTTTACACGACATGTACTGTGTTGGAACTGCCTAGCTCAAGAAATTCTAAACTCTGAGGCTTTGGAGTTTTCCTCATTTTCCTGAATCAAGGTCTTACCATGTGCCCTGGGCCTGCACCAAACTCAATGGTTTTTCTGCTTCAGCTTTCCCACTGATGAGGTTATGGCGTCTGCTGTGGGGAACCATCGAGTTGACTTGGCCTAGATGTCTTGAGACACATGGATCATGACTCTTTCAGGTTAGAGTCCATGGCTCCTAGGATACAATGTGCCTTCCGGTCCCTGAGACAGTGGTGCTCTCCCTCAGGCAGTGAAGCATTCAGGTTGCTTTGTGTTTGGCTGTATGTTCCCTTAGTAGTCAAGGAAGCATGAAGATTTGACAGGATAACTGATCTTCAACATTAATCTAGTGTACCCTGTATGACTTGCAAACTTCACTGGAGCCTGGCAACGACAACAGTATTGATCCTGGCAATCACCATTACATTCTGTTTCTGATAAAGGTATAAAAAAATCTGATTGTTTTCAACAAAACTGTCCCAGTCTCAGTTGTGCTGTGGTCCCTCCAAGCTGCCTGATTTAATTCCTCTCAGCCATATCAGATGACCCTGGTCCGGTAAGTAAACCGAGACATTTACAATCTGCCCATCACTCTCAACTATCATTAAAAAAAGAAGAAAGGATGACACATTTAGAATGTGATAATGTCTATCAACATCTAGGGTAAAGGTAAACATCTCTGGGAAAGAAAATAGCGAATGTGGACCTCCAGGTTTTCTGAGAAACAGACAGCTAACTCCGTAAACTTCACCCTTACAACCCATAATGCTGCAGGCAATGGGAATCATTGATGACAGAACGCTGATAGAAAACATGGCTTGGATGTAGCTCAGTGGTAGAACATTTGCCTAAAATACATAAGACCTTGGGTTTAATGCCCAGAACCACAGAGCATTCTTTACCCTTTAATAAAGGGATATTTCATTTCTCATATAGACTCAAACCAGTTGGCAAAGCTCTTGCTAGTGTAGTTATTCTGGTATGCACAGGGCAGTCTCGTTTTAAAACTTAAAGTCACACCACGTCATAGTGTTACCCAGAAGCCTGAGGCAGGAAGATAATATGTTCCAAGCCAGACTAGACTACATAACAGGATCTTGTCTCAGAAAAACAAACTAACAAAGATAACCAAAATAACTTGAAAAAGCCGGGCGGTGGTGGTGCACGCCTTTAATCCCAGCACTCGGGAGGCAGAGCCAGGCGGATCTCTGGGAGTTCGAGGCCAGCCCGGTCTACAAAAGCTAGTTCCGGGACAGGCACCAAAGCTACAGAGAAACCCTGTCTCAAAAAACCAAAAAAAAAAAAATAATGATAATAATAATAATAATAACTTGAAAAAAAGAACCAACAAAAACCCATCACAGACATACTGTGAGATCTGATCACACATCTGGAAGCTAGGCAGGATATCAACTTCATACCAAGGATTAGTTGGCGAAAAGGCCATGGGCTTGGGAGACAAGGGGAACCAGGTACTTTGCATTTCTGATTGCTGGGTCAAGTTCTTCCCAAGTCATAAGATCTACAGATCACTGTTCATCTGCAGCTGCACAAGCAGATCTGAAGCTGAAGAGAAGCAAAGCAACCCAAAGGGTAAGAGCATGGAAATTCAAAGGGAAGTTGACTTTGGTGGAGCAGGGAGATCAGAAAATGAGATGCAGGTTTAAGTAGAATTTGGGAATGGGCAGTAGTACCAGAAATGGAAACGAAGGTCAAATGGAGCCAGTTGCCCATGATAAGAACAGATGGTCCTTAAAGCGGGACTTAGTTTTTGATTTGCGGTATTGTTTTAAATTGGGTGTCTATGGTGACAGAGTGGGATGTGCATTGTGAGGAGAGGTGGCCGTGGAGGCTGGTGGCACCAGAGTTCTTTGAAGCTGGAGCTGCAGGAGGTAGTGAACCATCTAACCCAGGGGCTGGAACTATGCTTGGGTCCTCTACAAAAGCAACACACACTGGTAACCATGAAGGCAAAGCAAGGCCTCTTACTGTTTGCCACTCTTCAGTCAAGACATTTTTCAGCATAAAATTATATTTTTTCCAGAATTTCACACGTACTATATTTATATAATTTACTCTTCCTTCTCCCATCAAATTACCTCATCTTCTATAATTATTGTTGATGTATATATATATATATGTATATATATATATATATGTATGTATATGCATACACGTGCGCACACACAGAGAGACAGAATCTATTAAGACCATTGAATGTTGCTCATATGTTAATTTGATTCAAGGTTTCTCTTCCCTTTAAGAAATAAACAGTATGATCTAAATACAACTCTGTATTTAATTTATTTGTCTTTGAGGCTTTTTCAAAAATATAGAATATGCTGCAAGGCATATTCTGACCAACTGTCATTATTTATTTCAAAATGAGACCAGAGACTCTCTTCAGACTGGCAACCGAATACACATTGACATCAGCTACTGCAGTTGAGCTGGGTAATTACAACCGCCACAGAGCCTTCTAATGCATATGAAAATACTGACAACTTCAGGAGATGTTTATAAACACCTGCTGTGCTTCTATGCCAAGAGAGGACTGCAGAAATGAAGAACTAGCAACCAATTACACTTACAACACCCGTAATCCAGGTTGAAGCAACATTTGACATACTCAAGTTGATAGGTTGGTAATACCATTGTCTGCCTGAGTTCTACTTCAGTACCCTCCTGTCTTCTTCCAATAAGCCACTCCCAGAAAGAAGTCACATTTAAACAGGTGCACTCAGAAGCCAAATCAATGGGCCTAGGATGCCTGCTCCTGAACTCTGTGGTTGGGAGCTACTGGGTGAGAACCAAAGCCTCCTCAGGCTTCAGGCTTCTCATCTATAAAATGGGTATTCCATATTTTGTCTTCACTCATACACTATCATCAATTATTTATAAGACAGTTGAACATGTTTGCATGTACGTGTGATAAATAAATGAGTCACCATCCTTAAGAACAGAATTTCAGTTTTCATGTCTATTTTAGTAATCAAATTGCTTGAGCATTTGCTTCATTTCCTATTCTGCTTCTTAAGCTGAGTCAACAGTCAGATCCAGTCCAAAGCCTCTCCTTTTTGTTTGAGCTCTCTTATCTTTCTAGAGTTTTGCCCATTTCCTGCTTAGACTGTCACCTCTTCCAATTATAATCTGACACAGGTCTCTGAGGATTTCATTGTGTTACCTACGCTGGCTTGAAATTCTCAGTGTAGGTAAGGCTGGCCTCCATTTAACAATCCTCCTGCAGAGGTTGTGGAGAAAGGGGTACCCTCATCCATTGCTGGTGGGAATGCAAAGTTGTGCAACCACTTTGGAAATCAGTGTGGCGGTTTCTCAGGAAATTCGGGATCAACCTACCCCTGGACCCAGCAATGCCACTCTTGGGAATATACCCAAGAGAAGCCCGATCATATGACAAGGGCATTTGTTCAACTATGTTCATAGCAGCATTATTTGTAATAGCCAGAACCTGGAAACAACCTAGATGTCCTTCAATGGAAGAATGGATGAAGAAAGTGTGGAATATATACACATTAGAGTACTACTCAGCGGTAAAAAACAATGACTTCTCAAATTTTGCATGCAAATGGATGGAAATAGAAAACACTCTCCTGAGTGAGGTAACCCAGACCCAAAAAGATGAATATGGGATGTACTCACTCATAATTGGTTTCTAGCCATAAATAAAGGTCATTGAGTCTACAATTTGATATCCTAAAGAAGCTAAATAAGAAGGTGAACCCAAAGAAAAACATATAGCTATCCTACTGGTTATGGGAAGTAGACAAGAATGCCAGGCAAAAAATTGGGATCTTGGGGGTGGGGTGGGAGGGGGGTAAGGGGAGATGGGGAGAGAAAAGGGAGAAGGGGAAGATGGGGGAACTTGGGGAAACGGGATGATTGGGATAAAGGAAGGCTGGATAGGGGAGCAGGGAAGCACATTTCTTAATTAAGGAGCCATCTTAGGGTTGGCAAGAGACTTGGACCTAGAGGGGCTCCCAGGTGCCCAGGGCGATGTCCCCAGTTAGTTCCTGGGGCAGCTCACGATAGGGAACCTGAAATGACCCTATCCTATAGCCATACTGATGAATATCTTGCATATCACCATAGAACCTTCATCTGGCGATGGTTGGAGATAGAGACAGAGACTCACACTGGAGCACCGGACTGAGCTCCCATTGTCCCAATGAAGAGCAGAAGGAGGGAGAACATGAGCAAAGAAGTCAGGACCACAAGGGGTGCACCCACCCACGGAGATAGTGGGGCTGATCTATTGGGAGCTCACCAAGGCCAGCTGGACTGTGACTGAAAAAGCATGGGATAAAACGGACTCTCTGAACATGGCGGACAATGAGGGCTGATGAGAAGCCAAAGACAATGGCATGGGGTTTTGTTCCTACTTCATGTTCTGGCTTTGTGGGAGCCTAGCCAGTTTGGATGTTCACCTTCCTAGACTAGGATGGAGAGGGGAGGATTTTGGACTTTCCACAGGGCAGGGAACCCTGACTGCTCTTCAGGCTGGAGAGGGAGGGGGAGAAGAGAGGGGGGAGGGGGAGAGGAGTGGGAGGAGGGGGAGGGAAATGGGAGGCTGGGAGGAGGCGAAAAAAAAATTTTTTTTGCAATAAAATAAAATTAAAAAAAAAACAATCCTCCTGCCTCAGACTCAAGTATGAGAATTATAGATATGTACTACCATGCCTAGCTTAAATTCTTATTTTAATAAGAGAAAAATCCCAACAGACGTGGTATAACATGCCTCAGCATTTAAGCAGCTGACTTAGAGGATTAAGGATTTTGGTCAGCAACAACATAAGAAAACTCTGTCCCAAAAATTAACAAAAGACCTCATGCCCTAATAAATAAATACAACAAATATACCGTTTTTAACCAATTTTCATTCCTATGAGAGTGGTGGGTGAATGCATCTTAGTACAGAGTAGTGGTGAGCAGAGATAGGACCTCATGTTACTCATCCAGTCATTTCAGATGCTCAAATAATTAGGTTTTCTGTATTGTCAGGCTGTGGTGGCTCTGTTCTCTGGCCTGGGTTTTGTTGGTAATGGTGGTGGTTTGGGGACTAGCATCAAACCCAGAGCCTTTCACCCCTGATATATTCTCTTAACTCTGCCTTGTTTTGAAGTTACATATAGTAGTATAGTTAGGTATGAACAGTATCATAGTACACAGGCATAAAGTAGCTACTTCCCGGTCGTGCTTCAGAACTAGGAGCGATCATGAGCTTTGTTTGGGCGAATAAACTTAAAAACTGAAATAAGCGGCATCCATTAGTCTTAATCGGAAGGATTTTGTTGGTGGTGTTATTTCTTCATTTCCCTGTTTTCTTATAGAGTCTTTCTGTCTGTTCCATGTTGACCTCCAACTCATAATCCTCCTGCTTCAGCTTGCCTAGGGCTGGGATTACAGCACCCAACACGAAACCTAGCAAGAGAAGCTTTAAGACTTCAAGACTGGGTAAGCGGTTTACCCCTTTATTTCTTTTCTGTCTATTTACCTCCTGACAACATACAGATACGAGTTGCTCCTAACTTGAAGACGACCTGGAACAAAGGGCCAAAATCAAGACATACCCATGAGTGAAAGTAGTAGACCATTAAGCCGTGAGCTTTGAGGGTTGTGGCTCTCCACAACGTAACCCATCTATCCCTGTTAAAATAAAAGCATTATGATTGAGAGTACACTTGTTTAAAATTCCACTCTGCACTTTTTATAAGTGCACCATTAGGTCCCATTTTTAGATGGTCCCATTTTGGAATATTTAGATGACTCAGAGTTACTTTCTCAATATCAGCTCTGGCTCTCTAATTACAATAAAAACAAGAGTAACCCTGGTGTCAACAGATAAAATGGCATTATATGTAGCATAGAAAGTGCTGTGGCTCATGCACAGTATTTTCTATATTCTGGGAGCCAATAGAAACCCAACGCAAAGAAACAAAGCCATCCTTGATGTTACAAATCTATAAGGTTATAGAGAAAATATTTAAAGGTAACCATAACTTGCGATGATAATATAGGAAGGCAACTGAAGCGAAATAACGCTGAGTATTATACTGAACGACTTTTTATGGGGAACAATATGTGGTGTGTTTCCTTTTCACTGATCGAGAGATGATGAAGTTAAAAAGAGAGAAGGACTAGAGACCATGAACGAGACCATGAGACCATTCCAGACAAAGGAATATACTAAAATCATTTTGTGCGTTTCTGAAAGTCTGTCTGGTAGAAACAGTCTTGGAATGCATGTAATGTCCAATTTTCCATCTGGGCCAGTGTTTTTATTGTCATTTTTTTCTGATGTGATGAAAACAACATCAAAGGCTCCACCCAGCTTTTCCAAGTTTGCGGGCTGATATAGCTCAGTGGATAGAATGCTAGCCTCCCATGCATGACACCCTGGGTTTGATCCCCAGCTCCTCATAAAAGTAGGTGAGATGGCCATACCTCTAAACCCTGTACTCAGGATGGAGAGACATGAAGTTTAAGGCCACCCTCAGCTATATACCAAGCCTGATGACAAGTACATCAGTAAAATATATAAAGCGATGCTTATGGGAAGTGATGGAGACAACAAACATAAAGCTCTTTCATTCCCCTTTTGGATTTAACCTGAACGAGCCACTTGATGGTTGTGCGTGTGTGTGTCTCACTGTATTCACTACCCAAGCACACAGGCCTTTTTCCCCAGGCATGAGTATATGCCTATCATGGCCAGTGCTTTGATTCTCTGCAGATGCTGGCTTTCTGGAAGAGCTCAAGTCAGAGTCTCTGAACATCTGTGCAAATATTCAATTGAACACCGATTTGGAGGAAATCAGATCTATGGATTTAAACCAATCCCTGGTCATTATGCAAATCTCTAGATCAACATCTAATATCAGGAAGAGGCTTTTCCTGGGACCTCATCATTTTCTGAAATAGACAGGCAATCTCGTTCTACTAAGCAGCTGGCACTAGGGGCAGGCAGAGGCAGGCAAGTGCAGTTTTAAGAACTCTTTAATAGTGACCCCAATAGAAAGAAGGAGATAACAGATCCAAGGGACTATTGAAAGCTGATGCAGAGCCAGAAAGACAATTGCTCACTTATTGACATACAAACCAACTAATCCAGAGGATCAACAAGCCAATGAAAGAGTATTTAAAGCCTAATGGGAAAGGCATGAAGCACATGGTAAATTTGAAAGTACTATTACTCTATGTGAAGTCTTTCAGGGTAAGAATCTTGTTTTGCCTCTTTCGTTGTCTTGAGTCCACACCGAAATGATGGTAAATACACAATCATGTTTGTGAACATGTTTAATTTCACAGTAGATGAACATATGCTGTGCTTATCTTGAAAAGGTTCATAGTGAATGTATTGTTTGTTTGTGTGTTTGTTTTTTGAGATAGGGTTTCTCTGTGTAACAGTCCTAGCTGTCCTGGAACTTACTCTGTAGACCAAGTTGGTCTCAAACTCAAAAAGATCCCACTGCCTCTGCCTCCCAGGTGCTGGGAATAAAGGCGTGTGCCACTATCACCTGGCATGACTGAATTTTTAAGAATTTAAAGATTCTCATGTCACATGTATATCCCATTCAGATCTAAATAGAATAGTTCTTTTAGATGAACAGGACAAAACGTTAAAACATCTATCTATCTATCTATCTATCTATCTATCTATCTATCTACCTACTTATCATCTATCTAGCACCTCCTTCGCTACCTATCATTTATTCCTTCTATGTCATTACAGAATGGCAGTCTGGTTTTCTACAGGCTGGAGTTTACTGCTTTCAAATATGCACACTCACACACACACTGCACATACACATTCACATGCATACACACACACACACACACACACACACACACCCAGTCCTCTCACCCTATCTGAAAATAAGACAGAGAGTCTAACTGCTATCATCTGCTGCGTTTTCCTAGTCTTTTCCAGAAAGACTACCTAGAATGTTTTTTGTTGTCCTTGGATCAGGGAAAGGTGCTCCATCAGCTTCATGAACATCCTAACGAGGGTGTGTTCTGAATACATTTATAGTTTGCTATCTGTGAAGCAGAGCGAAAAACACCGAGAAGAAAAGGGCTTTGAAAACCCAGCTTCAAAGAGAAAAAAAATTGGATATAGCTTCAAACATTCTACTAAGCAGTATTATTCTCCTCTACCCATTGCACTGGAAAGAAATAAAATCAAGAAACACAAAAACAAAACTAGAACCACTTGGCTCTTTTCCTTTCCACTCTCACCTGCTGTTCACTCAACAGGAAAATGAAAAGTGTCACAGGTAAGCTAAATGATATTTCTTTGACTGCTTGGCCCTTCCTAGAGAGCAGGGGATGGCTCCACAGGTCCCACCGTCAGCACCAGCTGGAGTCAGGGAGAAGGTAATCCTCAAGTCCACAGAAGTGATTTAAAATGCAGGTGTCGGCACTGGCGTCTGATGAGATAGCAATGTAAGAAGGCTCTGAAAACAGTAATGCTGGCAGAAGTGAAAATTATGACTGTTATCAGCTGTTCCCAAGTTACAGGTATCACTGTTGCTATACAGTGGGGCTCTTTTGTGAGGAGAGCCATCCGCCACGGCAGAGGCGACTCGGATTTAAGGGATCCTGATATCACCCTTGCGCTTCGCTGCAACCCTACAGGCAGAATTTTCAAAGACATTAGCCAGTCTCAGTCCTTTCTCAAGCATCAAAGGAAGTGAGGGCAGAGAGAGGATGAGTTCCCCAAAGGCTTTGCAGTTGTAAGCATGTTCATTATTAGCAATTCCAGTCCCTACTGAAGTTACAGAAGCAGCTGTGGCTAAGACTAACTGAACACTTTCTGTTTGTATGTACACATGCATATGTATAAACATGTATACATACATGCACATGTGTAAAATATATGCATTCTCATATATGTAATTATCTCATATATGTAATTATACAACAAATAATGAGAAAAAGGTCATAATTTTGAAAAGGAGGAAGGATAGGACAAATGGGAGGATTTAGAGAGAGGTAGGAAAAGGAAGAGGCAAACAATGTCACTGCATTATAATCTCAAGAAAGAAAGAATTTCTTCAAGATCCCTCTAGAGTCTTTTGTGTGCTGTCTGTGAATTTTACTTTGGACTTCAAGTTGTGAAGCCATTATGTTCACATACAGAAGCACAAGAATTAGAGATTTGAAGGAATCTGCTCTGGGGTACTCTGGGACAATTGGCCACCTCACTTCTAAGTGAAAGTGAAGGTGAAAGACAAAGAGGTCCTTCAAGTAGGAGAAAATGGTCCACTGCTTAGATTTAGAAGCAAACTCAAACCTGCGCTTGCACCATGACTTGCTTGGGCTAAGAGAACAGATCTGTGGGAAATTACTGTAACTGCTCCTCGCAGCAGCACCTGGTAGTCACTGTTCGCATGAGAGGTAAAAGACAGCTGCACTCAATTAACCCCAACTGCTAACACCACAGGGGCTCCCTAATTATACAACTATCAAACTCAACTTTTTAATAAGGCCAATGAAGAAATGTGCCTCCCCCTCCCTACCCTTACCATCAGGAGAGCCTCCTACAAGAGAAGATTGTAAGGTCAGAAACACGGCAAAGCGATCTCAAGAACATGCCAGGATGAGGAGGAAGACAGGCAGGGACGCGGGCAAGCTTTGCCTAATACATTTCATGCCCCAAGATGAATGTGTAACAGAATCTTTCAAAACAGCTTTATCTATTGTCACTTTTCACTTAGCTTAACATCCTAAGAAACAATATACTTCTAACACTTATGAGAATAATTTCTTATATTATGCTGAGAGGTCGCTTCAGATCACTGAATTTCATCATTTAAAAATAAATTATATTATTGTTACTGCTACTTTAAAATTTTCTACACATCATTTCCCAGTAATCAAATTTCTCGGGTACAAGTCTGTTTCCCTTCTCTTCTGGTTCTCATCTATTTATGAAACATGTATTCTTATTAATTGAAGGTGGGTGGAAGACCTTCACTCAGTATATTACCTTGTATGCTTATATTTGCTTTTTGAATCTAATAAAACACTGAACCAAATTTATTTTTTAAAAGATAATGGGGGGGAGTTTTTCTGCTCTGCCACTCATCAAAGGCTAATTTCATACTCTTAGATTTTCTTGTGCATACACAAATTAATTCATGATTTTATAAGTATCTCATTTTCCCTACAGACTTAAGACTTTATTCATTACTATTTTGTGTGTACATGTGTGTGTGGTATGTGGATGCATCTGCATCCATGCCATGGCACATGCACATCATAGCACACGTGTATAGGTTTAGAGGGAAACCTTGTGACGTCAGCTCTGTTGATCCACCTTTATTTAGAGTCAGGAGACTGAACTTAGGGTGACAGGCTTGCACAGCAAGCACCTTTTGACCACTGACCCATCTCACAATTGTAGAAATACGAGCGGCCGGGCTACGTTCCTGGCACCTGGCTGCCCGCATGGCTAGCTTTATACCCGAAATAAGTACACGGAAACTGTATTCTTTTAAACACTGCCTGGCCCATTAGTTCCAGCCTCTTATTGGCTAGCTCTTACATATTGATCTAACCCATTTTTAATAATCTGTGTAGCCCACGAGGTGGCTTACCAGGAAAGATCTTAACCTGCATCTGTCTAGAGTGGGAGAACCATGGCAACTCCCTGACTTAGTTTTTTTCTCCCAGCATTTTGTTTTGTTTACTCCACCTACCTAATTTTCTGTCCTATTAAAGGGCCAGGACAGTCTCTTTATTTAACCAATAAAATTAATACAAAACAAAAGACTCTCCCCCATCACACCATCCCTTCCATGCGTATTTTGACCTGTTCTTTTCCTCCCATTCTTTCCATTTAACTTTACAATGGTGCTATATTTCATTGTGTACATACTAATCTGCCATGTCATAATTAATATCTGGTACCCTAAAGTACATAATTTATTTTGCCATCTCCTCACTGAAAGAATTTTTTAGTAAATTTCTCTAGAGTAATATTATGTGTTTCAGTCAGTCTGAGTTCCCCTCCCTATTATGCAGAGACAGTGATGTCATCAGACCACTGGATATACTGTGGCTGCTGTGTGGACTGGTTCCAGCTATGTCACCATGGCCTTGCTTTAAGAAATCCAAGTATGTCCCAGCACTCGGGAGGCAGAGGCAGGCGGATCTCTGTGAGTTCTAGGCCAGCCTGGTCTACAATAGCTAGTGCCAGGACAGGCTCCAAAGCTACAGAGAAACCCTGTCTCGAAAAAAAAAAAAAAAAAAGAAATCCAAGTATGTCTAATAGGAAGAAGTCACCACGTTGGCATATAAGGGACTGTAGCGAAGGCCGTGGAACCAGTGACTAACCAGGTACAACTTGTGCATCAAACATCAAAGTTACTCCCAGACTGTGCTCCCTCAATCACAGCCACATAGCATAGCATCAAATCTTTATGTAGGTGGGGCAGGAGGTACTGATATTTGACTTCCAAAATGCTACACATAGAGGAATTTCATCAGACAATTGCTGGGTTTGCAATGAAAACAACTTCATAGGTCTATAGTTTATAGTTTGCTGATGGTACAATAAAAGTACTAAATTGGAAAAAAGGTTCTCGTGCTTAGGATAGCAAACTCCCAGACACCCCGCAGTGACAATAGAGCAGCGAGCACTCAGACAAGCAGCTGCACAGTTCAGTAGAAGCCACTCTCATCTGCACTGGCCTTTTTCTTGAGAGTTTTACAATACCTGGATCACCCATTTGGCAATACTTGTACAAGATGCCTACCAGAGCACAGATGCAAAATGCCACATCCTATAAAACGGTGTCTGTCTGTTGAGTAGTTTGAAGGTTGTTGTTTAACTAAGAAACAAGCTTTAAATTCCTGTTGTTATGATTCATGAAGTCACTACTGTCCGCTAAATTGTCCTCTCCATTTAAGAAACATTTTAAAATAATGTTAAAGTACAGAGTATACTAATATAGAGTTGGAAGTTGTATACAGCATGTTTCTCTGCTTATGTAAGGCAGACAGGGAGCCTTTAGAGTTTTCCTAACATTAGCTGGTTCTGCAGGTGTGTTAGTTTATGTAAACATCTTCTTGAGGTCTAGCTATGCAGCAGCAGCTGCCAAACACTGATGTTCAACTTGAGATTTGGAGATTCCTTTGCAAATTGGCTTATTTTTGAGACTTAGACATTCATAGAATATTTGTACTCTTCATTGTACGCAACTTAGAATAGCCCTGGCATGCACTAGGTGCTTAAGAATTACTGAAATATCAAGGTCAGTACCATCCGGAGAAGAGAGAAATGATGTTGAAATAACTTGTCTAGCTCTGTTCCTGTTCTAAATCAGGAATATGAGCCTAGTCTCCATCGCAACTCTCATATATCATGTTTGTAAGCATAATGTTATCTGGTGTGTGCACGCTCATCTGAGGGAGATGAGTGTAGGCAGGGAGTCAGCTATCTTGGTACTTCCTTTAGTTTCCAAAACATTAATAAATGTAAAAGCTATATATTGAAAAGTGTATAGTTCAATAAAACAATAAAAAAGAACATGAATAAGAAAAGGAAAAATGTAAAAAATTCTATGCCAGTCTTAGAGGAACTGGTAAAATTGCAAACCATTGCTATAATAAGTCAAGAAGAATACCTAAACACTGATGCATACCTAAAATGTGTTTGCATTAAAGCGTCTAAGAACACTCAAAAATTAGAACTATTCAAAATTTATGAACATTTAAAACATAATTGCATGTCAGACTTTAAGGTTTCTAATTAAATGTATTGTGTGGGGTATCCTTATTTATGCTTCTGAGTATGGGATAAAGCATCCTACCTTTCACAGTTGAAAAATCCTGAATTTCACTTCTGGTTGAAGAGTTTGAGGTAGAAGTAAGGTCATAGCTACCCACCATCTGTTCTCTGTTCGAATACTGAAATTTGAGCTATAGGGAGGCCAAGATTCACAATGCTACAAAATGCTCTTAGTATGTAACTGAGCATCTGTTAGTATAAGATCCTTGAGTTTAGCCCACCTAGTTTTTCCACTATTATCCTCTATTTTAAGTTTTATGCTTTCAAAAAACAAACAAGTCATAAAGACTAATTTTATGTCAACTTGACAGAGCTCCAGCCATCGTGCGAAGGCAGACCTCAACTGATAAAATACCCCTACAAGAAAGTCCTAGGGGTGAGACTGTGAAGTATTTTATTCATTAGTGATTGAAGTGGAAGGGCCACATTCACTGTGGGGAGTGCCACCTCTCCACTAGTGGCTGCTGTAAAAAAAATAACAACTGAGCAAGAAATGGGGAGCAAGCCAGTAAGCAGGACTCTTCCATGGCCTCTGCTTTGGTTCTTGCCTTGAATTCCTGCATTTGGCTTCCTTTAATTGGGGACTGTGGTACGGGAGTATAAGCTAAAGCAAACATTTTCTTCCCCACGTTGCTTTTGGTCATGGTGTTTTATCACACCAATAGAAACCCTAACTAAGAAGATCTAAGCTTTCTAAAGTCGAATGATTCACCCTGCTGATTCTGGAAGCATTACTTGTTTTACTCTGTCTTTTTCAACTTGAAGGAACTCAACTGCAAACTAATTCCTGCCCGACTTCAGGCAAGTATTCCCACTGGAAGGGCAAACCCAATGACTTTCAATTGGCTAGTGCTGCTCAACAGCACTACTTAAAGATTCTCCCATTTAAGCTGGCATCATGAAAATGCCTGCAAGCAATTTAGAGACAGTGCCAGTGGGAATAGAGCGCTGACAGAGAACAAGGAGCCAGGGCAGCTCTCAGTGTTGCTGAGGAACAGCTGTCAGGGAAGCTAAGGCACGTCAGCCTCCACCCAGACCTACACTTTGCTCTGCAAGTCATCAATGAAAAAAAAAATAATTTCTAATAGTTTAATATTAAAACCTAAAATAGGCTAAAGAAAGTCTAGAAAGCAGCTCATTACTAGAACTCACTTCTAAAAGTAAGCATGTAGGTGCAGTGTCTCATGTCCTGTGATCGCTCCCACCGTGTGAGTCCTTGACTCAAGTTGTCAAGCTTAGGAGCAGGGCATCTTACCCACTGAGCCCTCTTGCTAGGTCCATTAGTACATTTTAAAGAGAAAGAAGCCAGGCAGAGAAGTATTATATAATCTGCCTAAATCAACACTGAGAAAGGAGCATATCTGGAATTTGAATTTCACACTACCTGCAGAACTTGTTTTTGAAAACACTTCACAATCTCATGTCTCCAAGGCAAATAATTAGAGGGCATTGCCTTACCAACTAAAAAGAATTTATAAAAAAGAACACATGGATCCTTGTAAAGTCATTTTCTCCTTTTAAAATGGGTATACCAATAACAAGAAGCATGCTTTAATACCGTTGGCATAAAATTTATAATCTGTTGAGGATTAATTCTATAGTCTTCACTTAGTAAGCAAGATATAAAACTACACGATCTAAGTCCAGTGAAGGGAGATAGATATCTATGCTAAGGGCATAGATATCTCCTAAGAGTAACAGGTGCGAAAATTAATTTACCATGTGACTACTATAAACAAGCACAAGATCTATGTTACAATTTATACGTGTTAGTACAGTAGCAGGGCGTATAATTCAGAGCCTCTGATCACTCTGATGAACTGAAACTCCAAGGAAACTGTTGTATTAGAGATGCCCACAAAACCCTGTCAATGGCCTCTTCCTCCTCCTCCTCCTCCTCTTTGTTCCTTTTTCCTTCTTCCTCCTCTTCCTCCTCCTCCTCTTCTTCCTCCTCCTCCTTTTTTCTTCCTCCTTCTTTAGAGGGAATATTTTTGATAATTTACTACAATAATTTTGTCAACATCAATTTATATTGCAAAACCTCACAGCATTTAGTCAGTCATTTTGGATAAGAACATACTTTGCATTCTTAGCTCTCAGGAGGCTGAGAAAGTGCTTCGAAAGCAGAGGCCAGTCTGACTAGGTAGTGAGACCCACTGCAAAACGTTTCCCCAAACAAACAAATAAAAGCAATCATCCTATCTCCATTTTGCTCATCAAGTGCCAGTTTGGCTGTAGGAGGATTGAGGACCATAATTCATATGAGCAAGAGTGACTATCTATGGAGATGACTAATATGAAATAACCTGAGATCACATTTACCTTCTGACGTAATTCTAAACCTCTACTTGGGAAGATGTGGGGATGTCTGAATGGCCATTTTGGAAGATCTGATCTTGGGATAAGGTTCAGGATTACATTAGAATATAACTCCGCATTTGCAGAAAATCAGACAGAAAGACAAACGGTGAACCCACCCTTTGAAGAGCTTTCTAAAGAAACCCCTGGCCCCACAGAACTGTGTGACTCAAGCGATAAAGATCAGTCATTTTCCATAAAGGAACTGTGAAGGATACAACCTGAGCAAGTAATGTTGGAGAATAGACAGTTAACTGTGAAGTGTTCCATACCTAATAGTAAAGACCATATAAAACCACACTGCCATGTATGATGATTTCATACAAGAAACAGCAATCCACAAATGTGAATGGACAATATCTTGTTACAGCAAATAAGATTAAACATCAGGGATTATTTCATGTCCTCAGAAAGTAACAAGCAACAATCGAAAAAGACTGGTAATGTCAAGGGCCACATTAATGATGATGGACACATTTGGCCACTTCTTTCTACATCAAGTTCACTTCATTTTCACCGCAAATCTGTAATGAGGTTGCTGATTTCCCTGTTTTATAGACAAGGGAAGCCTAATTGTAAGGACTTTCCAAAACTGTGGAAACTAGACAGAGGTTATATCAGGATTCAGTTGGTGGGACTGTTGCTTTTACAAGGAAAACCAGTTGTCCCAAGCACTGCGTATAATGATATCTAAGCTCTGAGAGACTTCTGAACAGAGCACTCAGGAAAGGTATCCTGACTGGAGATGGTACTTAAGGACAGCCTTGGGGGAAGAATCACACCTGGAACTACAGCATCTGGAAAGATACATAAGAAGCAAAGTTCATCACAAACATTTTTATGAGTATAATTAAGTTTCAATGCACATCTTATTCGGAGAAAATAACTGACATAATTCAACTAATGTGTAGCTATACATAAAACCTATTAAAGTAAGTAATAGGAATATAAGACTTAGGAAACATTTTTAAACTATATATTTTACCATTAGAACAAAATTCTAATAATAGTAGCTGTTATAGGACCCTATATTATATTTTAATCATCTACTTACTTGCTCAAACCTCTTACTTCCTATTGTAATTTTGGTTCTCAGTTTCCAGTTTTCCCCTCTGCAATGAATAGTTCACGTACATTGTGACATCTCTGTAATTAGACTCTGACTTGCAGTCACTGGGTGGGTCTCCTAATTCCTTCTTCCCTCCCTGAAATCAGGCATTCAGTGATGGCCAATCACATCATCAACACTGCTGCACAGTCTTGGAACTAAACCACTCTTAATGATTCTTTAGTTTTAGCAAAGGGAGCATTGGAAAAAAAAGTGAGCAATGACAAAACAAAAGCTATATCTGAAATGATAAAATTTTTAAAAACCCCTCAAATTGACTTGTTCTCCAGAAGGGAACTGTATGAACACAGTAATACAAATAACCAACCTTAGGCATGAGTAAACATTATTTTCTTCTACAAACTGATCTCTAGTTCACCTTGGAAATATTGAGTCGCTCATTTTCCTCAAGTAGAGCAATAAATTTCATTTTAAGCAAAATAGCACAAAACGTAAAACATAAACTTGGTGTACATGGACACATTTGACAAGACTCAATAATTTTGTTGCCTATTTAATAATTTTCTATAAACTCTGTAAAACTAAAGAACTTGTACATTCAAAATGCAAGTTGAATCAAGAATAAGAAGTGAGTCATGGCTGAACTTACGTCAGTGTGGCAGAAACATGAGGGTGGCACTCAAGTTGAACACTGTTTTTAAGAGGTGACTGCTGTTACTTAATATTTGGGCCATTTTTCATTTATTAAAATAAGTACTTTATTTAATTATGACACTTTACCAGTTTAAAGAACTGATAATGGAAATCAGTCCTTTGACATTAACCTACCTACCTACCTTTATTAAACTAGATCCTAAATGGTCACTATGGAAACAAAAACACTATGGAAAAAAAATCTTTCTTGGTACATGCTGATACAGTTGAATTGGCCATTCTGACATTCAATCTGTTCAAACACACAAAAAAAAGTATTTGTTTTCTCGCAGAAAAAAAAAGATGAACTTTTTAATACACAAAAAAAGAATCCTGCAAGGTATAATGGTACCGTGCATATAACCCCAGCACTTGGAAAGCTAAGGCAAGAGAACTGCTATGTGAGTTCAAGGCCAGCCTGAGCTATATAATGACTGTTAACCCAACTGAGCTACAGAATGATAATTTGTTTTATCAACAAAAGTGAGCATGTTTAGAAAATCAATATTTAAACTAAATTAAGAGGAGACTACTTTCTGATCAGGTTAAATCCAGAGAAAACTCGTGCCTGGCACCATTATCAAGCCAAGGACCTAGGACTGGACAGCTCATAGTCCCTAGGGAGAACCTGCCACTTGATTCTGCTCAAGCAACATAGTGTTAAACAGACTCCAGGCCATTTATCATTTTACAGCTCTCAACTCTCATCTGAGATGCTTCTGTTTGTAGACGATGATGAACACGGACAGCTGCAGACAGCCACTGTGTAAGGAGTAAGAGATTGAAGAGTGCACATCCCTAAAGGGAACACACATACTGATGCCCCACCCCCACCCAAGGCTCAAGGATCATTGTGGAAGAGAGGACCAAACAAATATGAGACAGAGGCAGTGGACGACAAAGCAATGCTGTCTTCTGGACAAAACAAGGCAGCTGCACATATGAATTCAGGGGTCGCAACAGTACGTGAAAACCCTACGCAAGCCCCCATGAGACCAAATCAGAGCGTAGAGAGGGGAGTTAGGCACACAATCACACCCATTACCAGAGCACTATTGGCATTTGTTAGCTTCTGGGAGAAAGAAAGACAGTTTTATGTAAGTGTAACCCTTTGTAGGTTGACTATACTCCAATAGGAAGTCGCATCTGCAAGAATATTTTGGAAGCACAAACTAGTCTTTAAGAATTAAAAATAAGTTAGATGCGAAGAAGGAGTATATCTGGGAAGGGTCAGTGGGCACAGTGAATATGGTCAAGATGTGTTATATGAAGCTCTTACAGAAAGTCAATAACTTCCTAAAAGTTAAAATTGTATCTAAATTTTCAGTAAGTTCATAAATATCATCAGTAATAGCATAAATACTTTTATGTCCACGGAACTTACTGATGATCTGTACTAGAATTTGATCCACAGTGATCATTTGATCCCAGCATTCTCTAAAGCTTTAAATAAAAGTCTATAAATATTCTAATTTTTATTTGAAAATATAAAATCATTCTATATTTTGTGGAATAAAAATTGGATATAGCTCTCAGTGAGAAAATCTTAAATGGCAGCAATATTTTAAAGCCATTATAAAATTTTATGTGATTCTCTTTTAAAATTTTACAGTATATAGCACATGGCATTCATGTGTACACTCTAAAAGTCATCCTTTGAAGAGCTTCCCATGTAGGAGTATATACTCACAATACATACATACACACAAATGCATGCGTATGCGCATAAATACATGTCCAAAAACTCATACTCCAACATAAAATTCTCGCAGTCATCTCTAAATCAGCATATAAACCACACAAATATATAGCACAAAACTTGGTTTCAAATAAAAAATCTCAGTCTCAGTGCCATGAAACATGCTTGCTAGTACTGACTGAAACCACAAGTACCAGACACAGACGCTCTAAAGAAGTCACTGAAAACATAGATAAGAAAGTACACTCTGCATCCAGCTATCTTCCCATACCACGGATGGCCCCTTTCACTGCTTGTGTCGGTCAGATGACATGCTAGACAACATGTCCTCATAGTTGCTTTGTCTTCAACTGGGAGCTGGACCTTCACAGAACACGAGTCATACAATGCTACCTTACTAATCTCAGGTGAACATCATCATTGTAACTGGTAGAGCCTAAGAAACCATAACAGGCAATGCCCCATTGCAGGATCTCAGCCAAAACACTGGTGTGAGGATTAAGTCGAACACTGTTTGTCAGTCCAGTAACATACATACGAATCAGGCGATGACTTGGGAACCACTTACACATAGAGAGGGTCCAGATGACCCGTGTCCAGTCTGCGTTAGCTGAGACTCTGGACAAGGTCTCTTGAAGTGGTCATTATGAAGTTATAAAGAGAACATGTGATTTCAAAATGTGAAAACTATCATTTATCTTCATTGTTGTTTGAATAAATTCAACCATGGCAGAAAAATATCTCTCTTCAGATATCTTATATTGGGGCTGGAGAGATGGCTCAGCAGTTAGAGCACTTGCTGCTTTTGCAGAGGACCTGGGTTCAGTTCCCAGCACCCACGTGGTGGGTCCTACCTGCCTATAATTCTAGTTTCAGAAAATGCATTGCTCTCTTCTGACCTCCGCAGACCACAGCCATACGCATGGCACATATGCATGCAAGCAGGCAAAAGCACTCGCACATGTTAAATGAACATACATATTTGTTTTTAATCTTACACTATTTCAGCACTCTGAATTCATGGCACACGCCCTGGATTGACTTTGAATGTTGCGTCCTCCTCAAAGCTGCTCATGCCCCACGAGTCTGGATAACAAACCTTCTAAACATATTCGTAGCTTCCCAACGTGGCATTTGACACGATGGACTGTAATTCCTTGTTTTTTTTCTTTCCTAATGATTGGTGATTACGAACTCTCTGGGGAAAACAATTATGCTTCAAAGTTTCTCCATCTAGTCCTGGAACCTGGTCTCAGTGCTTGTGGTAGAGTTCCTACTTAATTGGTGTTTGTTGGGTATAAAGTGAATCACCCGGTAATCACTTATAAGTGACACGGAGAAACTGTTCACTAAAATGACGCTGCAAAAGGACCAAAGACATTTCCAGATTGTTGCAGTCTTCTCTGAGAAGAGGTAAGCAAGCTCTTTGCCATTGTGAGGGTCTGCACAGGAGTGGCATTACAATCTGACTAAACCATTAGTCAACTGGCGCTCTGGAGATGATGGGATGGGCTCAGGTCTCGGCTGCTCTGCTCAGAAATTAGGCGGTTCAGAATCTATTACTCCCTACCAAAAAAAAAAGATTTTATTTTAACAAGACTGATTATTGACTAAAGTTCGATGTTTGCTTCCTAAGGGAAGAGCGGGGCACTCCCTTCTGTTTAAACATGCAGCTTCAGTGAACACACAGAACGCATCGCCACAGAGCTGTGCTCCAGACCTCCTGCAGAACTGCTGGACTCATGGAGTTATTAGCCGGTTTGTGATTATAAGATGTGTCAGAATTAAAAGAATTTTCATTCATATTTGAAGTATAAAGACATTACTTATAATGATGCAACATGTCTTTTAGGAAATGAGCCATTCATTTAACAAGAAATCTCTTGGTCAAGTGGAAAAAAGAAACAGAAAACAAAATCAAACTGTTTCCAAAGCCCTCGAGACCACAGATGCCATATTATATGTACCACCTGTGGTCTCTGCTGCAGCGTGCGGCTTCCCATTTGTGTGGACGACTGTTCTCAGTAACAAGCTGTTTCCCGCCAGACACATCCATTTGTCATTTCAGCGGAGTCACGGAGTACTCCACAGATGGACATTAGGGAGACAAGTGATGGTCTGCCACCTGCATTTGGCAAAGAATCTGTTCCTGAACTGCTGATCTAAATTAAAACTAGATTTGAAATGCCTGGGAGGACACAGCGCTGGCCCTCGCTGGACTCTGCCAGGTAAAGAGATACACTCAGGGATCACAAAATAAACCTGCGTGTTGCGTCCCTTAACTACACTCTAGACTGAAGGGCTCCTGAGAAAAATAATAGGAAGAAATTCCTATTGGTTAATATGAACTGTATTCAAATGGAGCAACTCTATAGAGACTTTGGACTTTGAAATAAGTTGGAGACTGTTACAAACTATGGGGACTTTTGAAGTTGGACTGAATGTATTTTTGCATTATGATATAGCTATAAGCCTTTGGGGCCCAGGGAATGGAAGGTAGTGGTTTGAAAGAAAATGGCCAAGAGAGTGGCAGTATTAGGAGGTGTGGCCTTGGAAGTGTGTCACTATGGGTCAGGCTTTGAGGTTCCTTATGCTCAGGATACAGCCCAGGGAGTCATGAGTTTGTCAAGATGCAGGAATCTCAGTTCCAGCTCCAAATCTGCCTGCATCCTGCCCATCATGATGATAATGGCCTGACTTTCTGAAACTGTGAGCAAGCTCCCTCAGTTCAATGCCTTCTTGGTAAGAGTCATGGTGTTTCTTCACAGCAGTAAAAGCGCATACTAAGACACCCTACCTTTATCGGGATGGCTGTGATGGGACTGAGTGAATGAGAAACTACAGTCAGAGATGTCAGCCACTGGCCCCTCCAATAGGAAGGCCGGCTTCCACCTGCTGCAGGCTGTCAGCAGCTTTCCCCTTTGAAGCGTTGGTTGCTAAACAACTGTAACTTCCAAGAAGCGTATACATCCGAATCAAAACCACAGCTCTGAACGCCACCACTGTCTGCCTGGTTATTAGAATATGGTCTGCCAGCTCCATGCACGTCTCAAAAGATGGGTCGTTTTCAGAAACACTGCCTGTTCATAAAATCAGCGAACCCTAATCCTCTGCTGACCACACCATGGCCTTTTGCACGACTTTCTTGTTCTAAAAACAGACACGGGAATTGTTCCCACACGGACCGCTGAATTCAAAGTTTCGGCCAGACATGGGAGAGGTAGGCATGAGGTGTATTTGTTTGTACTGAATCTCATTACTTTGCATATGAAAGAAGAAACTACGTGACAGAAAACTGAGTGCAGACGTGGACTGGAGAGGTTGGCAATAGTCATGTATTTAATAAAGCAACCGTGTGTATTTCATCTTTATTTCAAGCAGGATTACAATCCTGAAATATCTGCGCAGGCCCCTATTGACAAAGAAAAGAGGAAAGGAAGGAACGGAAGCCTTCGTCGGGGCAGTGGTCAGAACAGCCCTGACGCATCAGCTTCGTGCTTATCACACAGTGTTCCTGCTGAGTCAGTTTGTTACTAATCTAGAAACTGTCTAATTATACTGGCTTTTATATTTGTGGTTTCCGAGACTTTAAAAAGCTGAAAAGATTCCCAATACATCTCTTCTTTCACTCCTTGAGATAGAATGAGGGTGAAAACCCTGAAGACGTGGGGAGGCTGCTAGTTCTCTGTGGCAGGATACCTTTGAAACAAAGCTATGTCTATGACTCAGAGGGAAAAATCTCCCTCTGGAGACTCGTGCACCAGATCTGCTGACTCTCAAGTCATACCTGCTTGGAGAAATGTTTCTGCCAACTAGCAAAAATGTGGGATAAAGAGGTCATGATTAAATATCTGGATTTTTAAGCTTCATTTTAGTGCTAGATTTAAAAAAAAGCAAAAGCAACAAAAGTCTCACTAACAAACTTTTAGACCAATTTACAAGAAAAAGTACAAGACACAATATCATTAAAATTATTGTGTACCCGTTGCTTTTTTCCCAGATCTTGACCACTAGCTACATATTCTATCACTTTCCAGTAGCTTTTAGCTAATGAATGACTTAAATATTTACAGTTACTTCCAGGAACAGTACTGATACCAAAAGAAAGAGAGCATCTACATAAAGAAAGCTTAGCTTTGGACGTTCCAAGAGGCGGGCACGCTATCAAGCAAAGCAAAGCCTAAGAGACGGGAGCAACACATCCTCCCACATGGGACAGCTTTGCCTTTAAATGCTTGTCTAACAGCAAAAGTCTGGGTGAATTAGACCTTTACATGCATCGTTCCCAAACCAAGTAAATCTTAGTACATTGAGTTACCTAATCAGCATTTGCTGAGGAGTTCTGGAGACCAAGCAGAGGTTATGAAGATAAAAGGCATCTTTTCTGCTCTCAAGAATATCATACTATAATGTGTATATCAACTTCAACTTGGGGCCAGTGTGGTCAATCTTAGTGAAGAGACAAATCTATGTAGGTTATGGCGTCAGGAAGAGCAGGCAGTGCTCTGCTTGTACAGTACTCCTGGGGAAGAAGGGGAAGAGCCAGGGGTCATAGATCAGCGGAGAGGGAAGAAGGCTGTGTCAGGGAACAGGAAGGGCATGCCAAAGCCACCAAGAACTGGAGCTGTGAACAGTAGGGGACCTGAGGTTTGTGGCAGGAATAAAAACATCTATGATGGCAAACAGCAAGAGCTGAAAGTATAAAGGTAAACATTTTCAGACCATAAAATGCCTTGAACGAATAAAATACTATTCGTATTTCCACTTATTCCTTGTTGTCTAATAAAGTGTGCTATCGAATTCCCTAAACTCTAATATTCTCAAGTCTTGACTTTATTTTAAATATTTTACAAGGAACACCTTCAAAAACCTATTAACTTTCCTCTTAAAGCAACTTGTACCACCACAGCAAATTACTTCAATATATTTTTACTTCGACAATTTTTACATTTAGGCTTTCTTTTGTTTTGATTGGCACTTTGCTTTTGTTGTTGTTGATGTTGCTGTTTTAAGACAGGATCTCATGAATCCCAGGCTGGTCTCAAAGCCTCTATACAGCTGAGAATGACCTTATCCTCCTGACTCTCTTGCCTCCACTTCCCAAACAGCCTTCATACGTGAATACAGTTAACGGAGAGCTCAACAGCCTTCTTCCCTTTCAATATATTTCGGCACCATGATTCCCATAGCAAAGGATGGAAAACAATCTTATTTCCTCAGTTGCTGTAGCTTACCACATGACCTAGAAATTAAAAATTAGATGTCATTTATTACTCTATTGAAGGAATGTAGAGAAGAAAACTTTAATGCCTCTAGTAGCTTCCAGCCCAGCCAGAAACGATACATCTACCTTAGTGGTAAAATTCTACTAAAGCAGTCGAAGAAAGACTCAGCATAAAAAATGTTACACAATCCTCAAGATTTGCATTAAGTCCTAGGTACAGCAATATGGCATAGGGGAATGACCACAGGCTTTGTGTTAATGATCTGGTTGGAACACAACCTCATAACTACATGAGTTGGCAAAATATTTGATCTCACCAACCCCCAGTTGTTCTCACCTTATATAAAGATGTCACGGGCATGCCTATTGTGGTTGCTACAAAAATTAGAATTTTACATCTGGTTAAGCAGTAAACTTGACAAGCTACAAGAACGCCACGGAGCAGAACTGTAATTAATGTAGGCTCCAATCCTTAGCCAGTAAACAACAGTTAACTCAGCAACCCTGCTCTTCACGTCCACCTCCTACAAAGCCTCCTGCATGTCAGCTCCAGCTGAAACCCATTTCTCATTTTTGCATCTAGGATTCAGCTGGCCAGATCCCTCCCACAGGGGTGCTGCTGCTCACGACTAACACCCTTCATGCAACACTTGTCCTTTTGGTGGCAAGCCAAGCCTCTGAGTCCTTAGTTAAAGAAACAGCTGCAGTACCATTTAAATGGAGCAGAGATTAGAAACGATGATTCTCACTTCCCAAAAAGTCTCTTATTTTCAAGTGAACATGAAACACTACCTTTCCTAATTTTCCTTCTGAGCACAAAGATTTCAGATTGTCTATCATGAGAAGGGTTTATCAGCCAGTTTTGCTTGAAGTGAAGTAAACCCTACAACCAGACATAGTCTCAATCTCTTATGAGCTTGTTCGTGGTTTCTTAAATGAACCTTCAGCTGGCTCACAGGACAAGGCATCTAGTGACACAAAAGGGCCAGATTTTGACCCAAATAATTCTTGTAGGACCTAGAAAATATTTTCCTTCATGTGTTGTTTCCTACTAGAAGCTCCAATCTCTTGTTTTAAGATTATTTCAATTTATATGTATGGGTCTTTTGCCTACATGTATATCTACATACTGCGTACACGCACGTGCCTATGGAAGCCAGGAGAGTATGTCAGATCCCCTGGAGCTGGAGTTACACACAGCTGTTAGTGGCAAAATGGGTGCTGGGAATCTAACTAGGGTCCTCTGGAAGAGCGGGCAGTGCTCTTAGCTGCTGAGCCATCGCTCCAGGCCTTTGATTTCTTTATAAGGCTATGCTATGTCATCTCATGGCCAAGTGGAAAGTGTGTTGCTGAGGAAAAAGTCTGTTTCCATCAGAAGTCAATCAAGCAGAGCTTGCCACACGACTGTGGAGTGCCCTGAGCTAATAATAGTTTGTATATTTTTAGTGGTTTAAAAGAAAGTACATTTGTCTTCTTTTGAGTTACATAAGTGTCTTGATTGTCCATCTTGACCTACAAGTCTTAGGATAGTTACTCTTCTATTTCCATACAGGAAACATTTGCTGACCATTTGCTCAATGGTGATTAGGTAAACTGGGCATCTTAAGTAGAAGCTGCATTTACCCAGCACGTGGAAGTTCTCTGCAGAGGGACCAACTGTGGCTTTCTGCACTAGGCACTGAGTTAACACAAGAGCTTCCAAACTCAGAACATTTTCCATTACACATGAATCTTGCAACATGGAAAAAATTTCTCAGCTTCCCCACAGGAGCATTGGTTTAAGTTTTTCAAATGAAACATTGGTACTATTTTATACAAGATTTAAAATAAGAAATGACTAATTGTTGTAAAGCATTTAAAAATGCCTAAAAAAAAGTCAGTTGTCTCACAGACACTGACTATTTCCTGTTTGGAAATGTGAGCTTAGAGAAAGGGGTTCTTACTATATACACACAGAGACAGACGAGCATACCTAAACTCAGCTCTAAGTCACCTGCTAGCCACCATCTAGTAATAATTCCTGCCAATAAAAATGCACTGTTTCCCTTTAGTTCATTCTGAAATTCTCTTAAGTTTCGTTCACTCAGCTCCCAGTTCTGTAACTAGCTGACGGCTCAGGAGATGTAAATAGAAACGACTCACTAAACAATGAACATTTGCAAGTAAAGCTGTCTGGACCAAAGGGTCCACTCTGTGACACACAGCAGCTCCCAGTGCCACTGAGATGAATGGCGAAGCGACAGAGAGGCCGGAAAGATGGAAGAGCAGAGTGGTTTTCTTTTTTTCTTAAATTATTGTTTATTTTTATCTTATTTTTATTCTGTTTTAGCTTTCCTTTGTAGGGAGACACTATAAGATGGCAGGGTGAATACAGACAGACTGGGAGATGAGGGGTTCGGGTGCATGATGTGAAATTTCCAAAGAATCAATTAAAAAAAGTTTTAAAAAAAACTGGCCTTCCCTTATAATCAAGTTAGTGACCACCCTAATTGTCATCATAGAACCTACATCCAGTAACTGATGGAAGCAGATGCAGTGATCCACAGACAAGCACTGGGCTGAGCTCCTGGAGTTCAGTTGAAGAGAGGGAGGAGGAATCCTAAGATTGGAGGAAGGAGGGATATCAAGATCACAATGGGAAAGCCACAGAGACAGCTGGTCCCAGCTAGTGGGAGCTCACAGACTCTGGACTGACAGCTGAGGAACCTGCATGGGACCAATCTTAGTTCTCTGAATATGGGTGACAGTTAAGCGGCTTGATCTGTTTTCGGGGGAGGGAGGGAGGCTGGCAGTGGGACCGGGACTTATCCTGGGCTCATGAACTGGCTTTTTGGATCCCATTCCCTTTAATGAGATAACTTGCTCAGCCTTGATACAAGGGGGAGGGCCTTGGTCCTTCCTCAACTTGGTATACCAGACTTTGTTGACTCTCCAAGAGAGGACTTACCCACTCTGAGGAATGGATGGGGTGGGATGGGAGGAAGTGGGGGACTGGAAGAAGGGGAGGGAGGGGGAACTAGGACTAGCATGTAAAATGAAAAAAATCTAAATAAAGAAAAAAATGAAAGAAATGGAATTTCCAGGGAAACCCGTTTTAAGAGGAGAAGGTAGAGCCCATTCAGTTATCTTCCTATATCCTGGGAGCTAAGATGCTGAGACAAATGGAAAGCTAGGCTTACACCTGAGACACCTGAGACACCTGAGGCATTTGGAGGGCTCTAAGGATGTCACATCAGTGAGGATGTCAGGAGTACATTGGTTCTGGGGAAACTAAGAAGTTTCATAAACAGCTCTGGATTGTCTTTCAAATTCCAAAATTATTTTAGACTTTGCTGGTTTTGTTTTCTGTTTTTCATTTCTTCTTATATGTAGACAATCCTACCTTAGCTCAGGATAGAAGAAGTACAAATTCGAACAGGTCAAAAGGTCATCAGTGTTTCTTTCCAGGTATTAGTATTGAAGTAGGTTCTATCATAGTTTTATTCTTTACGTTTTCCTGTATTTTCTACGGTTTTTTTTTTGTCAGTGTCACATCAAGATATTTTCTTACCAGAAAAAAAGTAAATTAAATGCCATATCATTTGATATGTCTTAGGGTCACTTGCCCAGTTACTCATAGATAGATTATAAGAGACACTTGTTTCACCAGAATACATGTATAAATAAAAATAAGACTCTTGTTCCTTTTAAATATCCATTTGTATGGCAGATTTAGTTTCCCTACCAGTCCTGACTACGTTCCCTTGGGACAACATACATTAGTCTGTAAAGAAGAAAAACCTCAATCAATAATGATTTTGGATGCAATGGTGGTTAGCTAATGGAATTGATAAAGAAAAAAAAGAGAAAACAACAAACAGAACACTTTAACACAGAATTAGTAATTATTCCTAGGAGTATGATCTCACAGTTGAGAAAGTTAAATGTTTTTATAACCAGCTTTTAGAGAACACTTTGAAAGCAGTTCAATAGAGCTCGGCACCAGAGATCACAGACTACCGCTGAACTATGGAGCATAAATAAGCTATCCATATCCACATACAGCCTGAGACACAGCTTACAGGCAGCGTTTATAGAGAAGCTAAGGAAACACTGCATCTCCGATGACTCGGAAAATTATGACCTCTGAAAAGTAGTTAGATGACTCAACACTCACACACATCCATCACATGGTATCCAATGAGGTATACAATATTACATCTTTATGTATCAGTTAAAATTAAGGTCATTTTAAGGAAGGATCTTTTTTCACTGATTTTATTGAGTGATACATTTTTCTCTGCTCCCCTCCCTGCCTCTCCCCTCCCCTTCAAACCTCTCCCATGGTCCCCACGCTCCCAATTTACTCAGGAGATCTTGTAAAGACTGATCTTTTAAGCAACAGGAACAGAAAAATTCCTTCACAGCTTGTCCATTATGTTTTACTAAGATAAAAATTACTTCCCAAACAACCCAAGCTCTGCTTGTTTGATAGCTAACAGGTCCAGATGCACGAAGAGACCCCTTCCTGTGTACTCATTTCTCTGTGTACAGGATCCGTTTACCCCAAGGGGAACCTCGGTGCTTCAGATGAGAAAGATCTGATAGTTCGTACATCTGGCATGAAATTTAATGACATTCAGCTGCTTTTATTTGTTGGTGTGTGTGTGTGTGTGTTGTGGGTCATACATGCCATAGTTTGTATGTGGAGGTCTGAGGATAACCTTGGGTATTGGATTTGTCTTTCACCTAGTTTTGAGGCCGAGTCTCTCCTGTTGTTCAGCACTTTATCTACTAAGTAATCTGTTTCCTCTTTTGATGGGTATTTTATTAAATTATATTCTAAATAAATGTGTGTGTGGTGTGGGGCTTGTAGGAAGATCCTTGGTGGTAAGAAGCAGTATTCTTTTCTCGTGGCGCCTTTAAGCATCACATTTAGAGTGAGATGCTGCAGGGCTTCCCTCCTATTCTGTCCCAGCAGATTCTGCAGAATCCACATTGTCAACAGTAGTTAAATAAATTACCACACCCTGTTTCACACTGGCCACTGACTTTTTCTACTAGACCAGTAAACCCAACAAATAAGAAGACAGAGAATTCACGATCGCTTCTTAAAATGCTGTTGTAGAACCGTACCACTAAGTGGTACCATCCATTTGTCTAAGTTCATTGTCTTCTTGTAGAATTCACCTGGAAGTTATCTCTGATTTCTCATCCTAACTCTCCCGTATCACCAACTAGTGAGCAGTCACAAATAAAGGCTAGTCTTAAGACTTCCTTCTTGGGATCCCGGGAATGGGAGTGAGATTTGAAGACTGGTCCTCCACTGTGGTTGCTTCTGTTCCTCCATACTCGAATCCTTATACACTCTTGTTAGATTTGGAAAGCACAAATTAAAAATCTCGACACCTGCTCAAGAACATTCAATAGCTCTACCAACTACCAAATTAAGTGCAGAATTCTCTCTCTCTCTCTCTCTCTCTCTCTCTCTCTCTCTCTCTCTCTCT
>JABTXL010010235.1:15559532-15620846 GCA_025134845.1 Neodon shergylaensis
TCTCTCTCTCTCTCTCTCTCTCTCTCTCTCTCTCTCTCTCTCTCTCTCTCTCTCTTTCTCTCTCTGGAATTTCCATAGAAATATATGAACAGAAATTCAGAACCCTGCAGATAGAGCATCACATAGCAAAGCGGGCATGGCAACTGTGTGAGAAGAAACAATTAACTTGCTAAAAGATCAACAGTTGACTTAAATCGGGTGTTGTGGCATGCCTTTAACCCCCACCTCTTGCAAAGTAAAGGCAGGAGGCAGAGGAACTTAGGGCCATTTTTACCTATGGAGCGAGTGTGAAGACACCCTGGGCAACATAATACCCTGTCTCAAAAACAGTAACCAAACAAACGAGCCACTCAGTTTCCCCAAGCTGTGCTCTTGATGAGCAAGCTTCTCTGTCAAATATGCTCCTGCCTGAGTGAAAATCGATCAAAAATCTGTCCTTAATGTTCAGCAGAAACACCTGTTATGATTTATTTTCTTTTCAAAGGATTTATTCTCTCCTTAACACTGGCCCTTTTGCTCTTGTCTTCCTCCTCTGATTACCAAAGATCAAATGAAAGGCCCAAAAGGGAGGAGCGTGCTTGCTCCAGTGTGAAGACGAGAAGAATCATGAAATGGTTCTGAGACCTCCAAACTTTCGTTTCATTGGTTTGCATTCACTCATGCCTCTAGTTTTTACCGTGTATCGAAGATGTATGCATGCTTTCAACACGCAGTTTCAACATTAAAAACTAACACTTGGGTAATTGTGACCTGTTCTTATAACTCACAGTAAATGAGCACTCTCACAAGGGGAAAAGAAATAAAAATCAGAAAACTTAACTTTTGGAATCTGACAAAAATCTCTGTTTATCCAAAGTATAACTGCTACTCAAATGATAAACCCCACAATTGACCATCTTAATTTTAACAATGGTGCCCTGTGTAAATCCACTAATATAAACATTCATTTACTTGGTTTCTGCATAGCCTTATCTATAAGAGTCAAGGAACAACTTACAACAGCAAAACATAAATAAAATCTAGGAGAGCAAAAACTGTCCAAACTAAAATCTCAGATGAAAAACATACACCAAAATCAAAACAAAACGAAAGTTAAAACTGAATTTCTGTTAAATAGGGCAGCACTGGGAGTGTGTTTTTATTTTATTTTAGTTTTGAAACAGAGCCTCACTATGTAGCCCTGGATGGCCTGCAACTCACTTTGTAGTTCGGGCTAGCCTCCAACTCACAGAGATCTGACTGCATCTGCCTCCCGAGTGCTGGAATAAAAGGCGTACAGTACCACACACAGCATGGAGGTGTATGTTGTTGGTTTGCTAGAGAAAAGAAGGGATTATTTGTGCTCCATCATGGAGGAAAAGTCATGGCATCAGGACCATGAGGCAGTTGGTTACGCTGTGTCTGCAGTCAGGGAGCAGAGGGAGACCGCTGCTGGGACGCACAGGGAATAGAGGTAGGCCGGGAAAACAAAAATGAATGCTGAGAGAAAGAAGGGCTTTTCTGGTCTTCAGGTTGAACTTCCTGACCCCTCCAAGAAAGCATGGTTTCTCAGCTTGTGGCACCATGTGGGAAGGTTCTAGAAACTTTTGGAGGCGGAATTCAGGTAATGAACATCGAGCACAGCTGCTAGTTCTGGAATCTGTGACTCCTAATGTCTGACTATAGTATCCAGGCTTGTCTAGGAACTTGACAAAAACTGCCATAGCACTGAGAGAATTCATCACATGGATGAAAATTCAGGATCTTATAAACAAGAATGTATTGCAGACAATTCTTATACAAAGAGAGGGCTACCACTATGAATGTTGACATGCTCTGGGTGTTTTAGACACTTTTTTTTTGTTTCTATGGTAACCCAGGATTCAGAGACGAGAAAGAAATAGGTAACTAATGCTGGACTGTCACCTGTCTCAGACATCAAAATGTTTCAGGAAACTTTCAAAAATTTCCAGATCCAGTGACTTCAGCAGTGAATTCTCTGACATGTGTCAGAAGTACCAAGAGTTGAGGATGTTGAGAAGAAAGGTACAACTCACATTTTATATTCTCAATATCAGGTTAGCAGAGATGACCTTCTACTGGCAAGATCTGAAGGCCTTGTGGCTCACGTTAAAATTTGCTGCTGAGTTTGAAAGTTGCTGTTAGTTCAGGTCCTTGAACCATGTTCTGTCTGAAAGTGATGTCACTATTGCCGCCTTAGCACAGAATCAACAAACATCACAGGTTACTTGAAGACTGTCCAGCTCTGTCTCTTTCCCACAAGAGAATTCATATAATCTCTTCAAAGGTTTCTATATTTTAAATGAAGGTGGTTATCCCAACAGCACTTAAAACAACAACAGCAGCGCCCTCAGGCCAGCTCACGCTTTTATGAACTCCAGCACGAAAGTATAAACTTGGAAAAGTTTGGAGGAATATTTAGCTTCTTAGTTCCTTTCATCTTGTTGAGGGTAAAATAGACCATTTATGTTCTCACAAGGTCTTAGTCTTACCCATTCTCCTTCAGTGAACATTATCTGCCTTTCAAATATTGTTACAAGAAGAAAACATTTCTCTATGAAATTCTAATTTGTTTATTTTTCCTTGCTTTATCTAATTTTAATTTCAAAGTTTGGTTCTCATATGTTTTATTCCAACGTATATTTTGAAAACCTTTAAGGGATCTCAGAGAATTTTTGTTTTTATGAAATTTAGCTATTTGCGTTCACCATAATAGACAGTGAAATTGAGGCGAAAATGTAAATGCAAAATTATATAAGCCTGTGCTTCTGCTAACTGTTTTAGTTCCTGAGGAGCCATGCGATGGTGCGGTGAGAGGGCGGGCATTTAATAAGACGATTGCACCTTGGAATTATTAGGAAAATAGTTCTGACTGCTTAAAGTATACCAGTGTGTCACAGATATTAATCTTAATCTTTAAAATCTACCAGCAAGTGGGAAATAGCAAGCAAAATCAACATGAAAAGAGAGATCTGCAGTGCAGGCTCACAGAACAGGATGCTTAGTTTCCTGCTGCAAAAGGGTGCCAATGCCAATCACAACACAGAGGAAAAGGAAAGAGGCGGCAACCGTGAAATGGAAATGGCGCCCTCCTGAAAGGGTTCTACACATAGACCTAGACCAAGGCGAATTCCTAGGCGTGTGTAGAACATTAGCCGTCCAAAAATGTAGTTGTGATTTTTATCATGACTTGCGCAACGTGTGTAGCTCATTAAGACAAGATGCCCTTGAATAAACTGGTGCAAAGCGGTCTGTGAAGGTGATGAATCTCCCCACATCTCTATTCCATCTTTCTGACATCTTTTGAAAAATGTCTAATCATGTCCTCCATGTAAAAAAAAATGAAGGTACTTATTTTTTAACTATTGAATTGTTGGTATTTCTTAGTTGCTGTGCATGTTGACCCCTTAGCAAATGCTGGTTTCTAGATTCTTTCTCCCATTCACGAGGCTGCCCCTTCACTCCACTGATTCCCTTGCTGTGCAGTAAAGCCTGAGTTTGATTTACTCCCATCTGCTTAATCTCACCTATATATTCGGAGTTCCTTGTTAAAAACAGTTATCCATACATGCCAATATTAAAGAGCTTTTCCCTTAAGTGCTTTTCATCTAGAAGTTTTACAGCTTTCGGGTTTTGCATTCCAGTCTGTAATTCATTTTGAGTGTAATTTGTATTGAGTATTGTAAAGATGGTCTAGTTTCTTTCTTGTGCATCATTAATTGAAGATAATCTCCTTTACACCTTGTGTCATCTGGTTTCTTTGTGAAAGAACATAAATGTGTAGGGTTTCATCTGGGCTCTCAATCTACTTCATGTCTTATCTTTTTAAAGAGAACTTATCTTGTGGATCCATTAATTAGGAAAAATATTTCTTTTAGAGGAAATATAAATAAATATTTTGAGCAGTATGCTCAAAAACTGTATTAATGAAGTACATGCAGAAAATGACTTTTAGGCATTGTGTATTCTGTTCTATTAAAGTGTTCAGCCAGAAAAGCTTAAGAATACAGACAATAACAGATATTGGTGAGAATGTGAAACATAACTCTTTCCTGTTTGGGGGTAGTATAGCCTGGCTCATCCACTGTGAGAAATAATGTAGCATATCTGTAAAAGTTAAGTGTGACTCCACTGTGACCCAGACATTTTGTTTTGAAATGTACATTTAAAAGAAGTCAAAGCAGAAACTCACCAAAAGAAGTACTCAAGCATATTTCCAGTCACTTTCTACAAACCTGCAAGACTGCAAAACACCCAATCTGGGCACAATCCAAATGTCTGCTGTCGGTAAAGTGGATGAACCACGTTGGCATATTTAGTTAATGGAATGAAAACGAAGTAATGAAAATGAGCTGTTCATATACTCAGTGAGAGGGATAAACTCTTCATGATGTGAAATTGAGCAAAGTCAACCAGGCACAGTGCATAGTGAACCATTAGAATTATTTGACTTGAAATAGGTAATCATGATCTCCAATGGTAGGATTCAGAACACCGGCTCCTGCATGCCTCCCGATGGCCTAGGCAGCTCCTCTATCTAGATCAGATTAATGTTCAAATGGGTGTATAAGGACTGTGAAAATAAATTATTTCAAAAATTTTAGCCAAATTAGCAACGTTCAACTTTTATCTTTTTATAGTCAGAACTAAAGAGGACCGGTAGAGGCCCTCTTTATGAACATGTGAGCCCTGGGGCATTAAAGTTTATGACCAAACTACAGATTTGCTTTTTAAAATATCAGACAAGTCTCACTTCCTTCCATTATTTCCCCCTGACACTGTCTCCCATTGTCTGGGAATAATCTCACTAGTTCTTGCACATACACAACAAGTGAACATGAATGAACACATGAAGGCTGCGTGCTTTTCATTCTGCCATGTTCTGATTACATCGGCCTCAGCCCCTGCTGTCAAAGAACATAGAGTTCTTCAAAATCAGGCAGAAAAGTAGATCATGACAGCAAAGGCAGCCAAAGAGAGTTTGGAAGAATTTACTAGAAAAGTGTAATGTTAAATCAGCAACAACATTTTAAAATATGTGTGCAACGTGAAGATAATTATGTAAATGTTGTATACAAGGAGAAAAACAGCAGATATCAATAAGTATCTATATTAGTTGTCTTGGAAATACAATATCACAATGATTTTTCTTTTTCAATTTCAGAAAAAAAAATTAGATTCATTTTATTTTGCATGTATATTTTGCCTGCAAGTATATATATGCACCATGAGTTTGCCTGGTGCCTACAGAGGCCAGAAAAGGGTATCAGATCCCCTGTAATAGGAATTACACATGATTGTGAGTTAACATGTGGATGCCGAGAATTAAACTCAGGTCCTCTGCAAGTCTACTGAGCCATCTCTCCTATCTCAAACACAGGAATTTTATTAAATACATGTTTTAATTAACTCTTAATCATTAAAAATAGAATAGCAAAGATGGCGTATTGCATAAAGCGCTTACTGAATAAACATAAGAATCTGGTTTAGGAGGACCAGAAAATCTTGGTGCAGCAGTCTCTATCCCTAGGCAGAGACAGGGGAATAACAAGGTCTTGCCAGTCAACAAACCTAACTAAACAGCCATCTCCAAGTTCAATGAGAGACCTCACCTCAAAATGAAATAAAATAAAATTGAAAGCAAAAAAAGAAGACATTTGACAACAATGTGTGACCTCCACATGTGTGCATATGGACACACAACCCTCCCCCACTCCAACATACACACACACTTACACATACACGCATGACCACACTTAAGCACAAATAAAAATAAAAGTAATAACTTAGGAAAGCATTCTTTCTTTCTGTCAAAAGGTATTAGAGATCCACACAAAACATCATCTACGATTCCATTGTCATGATTATAAAGTCAGTTCTTAAAGATTATGGATTTATTCTTGTCTGCAGCTCTTCTCAAGCTATGGGTTTTCTTGGTACATCTAAATCTGAGGGTGCATGCTTTTCAGATGGCTCAGTCCCTGATTCTCTGTCATGATTCCAGATTCTGCTCTTTACAGAAATACTAAATCTGTCACCATATGCCCGTGAGGCTTGATGGCTTATCCCCTGGTTGCTCTACCAGAACCCCCAACATTCTGTTCCAATTACAGGGTCGCTCACTCTGTTTGATTGCTCCTGTTTTCCCCAACCACACCTCTAGCTATCATTTTGCACTTGGCTTCCATTAACCCTGGTCAGGCCAAACCGACAGGTTTTTCATGGCAGCAAGACAAGAAACGATGCCGGTGAGACCAAGATAAGCATTATCAATACGCTTCTGGAATAAATGGGACTGTGAATTCAAATGCCAGCTTTGAAAAGCAGAAAGACAAATGGTCAACAAAACTCGAAGAGGTGTTCGGTATCTTTAGGCATCACTGAATGAAAAGGAAAACACACTTTGTAATTCTGTCTTACGCCAGTCAGAATGGCTGTATTATCATCAAGGAAACAAAGAACAACAAATGGATGTGGAGAAGAAGAAACTTTTATTCGTGGCTAGAAGAAATGTGATCTTGGGCAGACAGTATGGAAATTGGTATGAAGATTCCATGGAGCAAAAATGGGGCTACTATATGGCTCAGATATATCACTCTAAGTATATGTCTAAAAGATCCTGTCAGTGAGACACACAGATGTGTGCTTATGTCTACACTAATCACAACAGTCAACCTAGCCACCAACCTAGATGTCTACAGAGAGATAAATGGCTAAAGCTGATGTGACTACAAACACACAATGGAATTTTATTTAGCTCTAAAGCAGAATGAAATTATAACATTCGCAATAAAATGGATTAACTTGGAAATCTTTATGCTAAGTGAAGTAAGTCAGACTCAGACAAATATTTCACTTCATATTTTCTTGCAGATGCAGAATCTAGATTAAAACTTTATATAATATAATTGCATATATGTATAGGAAAGGAAAAAGCAGCTATGAGGCAGGAAGAAGAAATCTAAAAGGAAGAGAGACAAAAGTAAGTAATTATGTGTGTGTATGCATATGTGTGCATGTGCATGTGTATGTGCATGAATGTGTGCATATATGTATATGGGAAATACATATGTGCATATGTATATGTGTATTTATGCATTGCATATGTGCATGTGTATGTATATGTACATATGTGTATATGTGTGTATATAAGCATGTTTATGTGCATCTGTACATATGTGTGTGTGATGAAAGTAAAATGGGGCAGACAAGGAGAACATTTGGGAAGAAAATAGGAAAAATTTATGATATATATATTTAGAAATGTCACAACAAAACCACTTATTTGTATGCTAACCAAAATATTACTTAGAAAAATATGTTATATTAACTGACTCTAATGACATATCAACAAACCCTACTTAGAAAGTTAATCCCTGCTTAGAAAGTAGGGATTAACTGCTCACCAGTCATTCATGGGACAGTGCTGGAGTGGGTTTCTTTTTTTATTTTCTCACACAGACAAAATCAAAACAAATTGAGAAAAGGAAGAGTGTGAATGGGTGGAGAAAGGAGGAAAATAACACCAAAATCTTGAGTCTCTCCCAGGTTTCTGTGCTCGAGACACCCAAATTTAATTAAAAAAGAAATGCTATTAGCATGCAGACTATATTTTATATTTCTATATTTCTATACTCTAAGACTATTCAGACTTGTAGGAATTTTTCAATGTCTGGATTACAATTGTTGAATTTTTATTTTTATTGCATCATTTATTTATTCTCTCTCTCTCTCTCTCTCTCTGTGTGTGTGTGTGTGTGTGTGTGTTTGCACGAACACATGCCCATTCCCTTGTCGTGGTGCATGTGTGGCTTTTAGAGGACAACTTCTACCATTTGGGACACGGTGACAGAACCTAGGTGGTTGGGCAACAAGCACCTCTACCATCCTTTATTCAAACCCTTAACTTTCAGTAATTCCCTTTCATTATTTTAAATCTTGGCTCTTTTTCTATGGAATTTATTTGTGTATTTAATTTCCTTTTAAAAATAAGCAAATTCATCCTCCCAGGCAATTTTCATTTATCTTTGTTTATGCAGGAGGCCAGAGCTCAAGTACATTTTCACAAACAAGGAATGCAGTATTTATCCATTGGAGTACTTCCAGTAAACTGAGAAAACAGAATGTATTTAATTCCTTAAAAGTGCTAAATAATTTTACATTTTCTGCACTTATAGCATAGCAGAAGTTATGCTGCTTAACTGGCATCCTTCTAGGCTTCTGCATAAATATTTACTGTGCATGCACAAAGCAAAATTTAAACATGAAATGACTATTAGGATAATCTAGAGGAAATAATCCCTTCCCCTTATTTTTCAAAAGTTTATATTTATTTCATGTATGGAGGGATAAACGTACATATACATATTGTGTGCTTTTATAAACACTGATTCCAAAATTCTATGCTAGGAACTTTACTCAGAAGTTGAAATGTGCCAAGCAATGACATTACCAACATACTGGACTGCCTACCACTTAGATTCAGACATTTTATTTTACATACCAATAGTCACCTTAATCCTACAAAAATGAGATTATAACTAGTACTCTTGATCTTCCTCTGGCATTACTCATTTTCTGGACGTCAGCCTCATAATTTACAGAAGAAGACATTAGAGACTGGTTCTAGTTTGAATCCAGTCATGTGGCAGAGAAATCGCTACTGCCATGACCCCAGCTACGTCCTCAGCAGAGAGGACAGACCAACTTCCCTTACATGGCTTTGTGAAAATGACATGATGTATAGAAGGGGCAGATGAGCCTGTTTTATTCCGTCTCTGACCTCCTCCTCTCACAGTGGGGGTGTGCTCACAAGCACAAAGTTCCCTGGAGAAGCAGCAGGCCTGTGCTCCTCTAGAGCCTGTGGTTCCCTGCTCCCTCCAATGAGGCTGCAGAGGTGGAAACAACCTAGGCAGAAAAGCCCCTCCCACCCGACCTACAAGCAGGGTCTCACACTCTGCTTTAGGAATTCACCTCCATTAAACTACACTGATAAACCGTGATGGATTCTATTTCAAGCAAAAGAGAACAAAACTACAAGCTGTGGGGCTTGCCCCCACCTGCTCAACATAAGTACTCCAATATTTACCAGCCAAGGTGCTCTCAGGTCTGAGCAATCATGTTCACTTTCCCTCAGCAGCCTGCTCTCATCCCCACTCCACAGTCTCTCAGATTTCTCACCAATGTTGAGGATTGAGGATTGTGTATTACAGAACTGAAATCTTCATGTCTGGACCTTGAGACTCACCTTCTTAATTGTCCCCGTAGCTTGTAGTTTCCTTCTAAATACATTTAAACAGAATAGATTTTCTTATGGAAAAACACTCATGGCCAGCGGCTTCATCCTTTGTGTGTAAAGCACTTCACAAAATAGGAACATAGATAAGGACTACGTGAAAGATACAGAAATAAGGTAAACCTCGCCACAGGAGCAATTCATGAGATTCAGAGCAATAACAAAATGGGAGAATATTAAACTGCTTCATCACAAGGCTGTAGCTTTTTGAAATCCCAGAGCTTCAAGCAAGTATCATTAGGGATATGGTGAGAAATTAGCCTAGAGCTTCTAGAGACTCAGTTCTGTAAAGCCAAGTGGGTCATGTTCTGTCCCTCAGCTGGGGCCCTGCCTTCTTCTGGACCAAATAGGACCTCAACTCTGACATTCGTTATGACCACAAAGTAATAAGTCATACATGTTAATTATTTTCAAGAATTACAAACACAAATACATGGAGGTGGCAGTACCTATACATGATAAGGGCTAATGAACATTTTGAAAAATCAACATATAATTATGCAAATATCTGAGATCACACTGCCTTTCCCTTTTAGAAAGCATCGCTACTGAGACATTTGTGCAAATGGCAGGTGACAACATGAAATTAATGTCCACTTTTCTATTTATCTGCTGCTCATGGCATGCTTAATGAGAATGGATCTGATATGACACAATAGCCTTTAAGCATTCATGCTTGAAAATACAGGGTGGCTGTGTCTCTTATTTATTCTTCGCATGCTTTCCCTTCAAATTAGAACCTTGCCAGTTTTGTCAAGCCTAATTCTAAGGAAGATTTTGTGTCCTCCAGTAAAGCTTCATTAAAGCTCAAAGCTTAAAGGCTTAACAGGCTTCCCACTTATTATTTAAAACTAAAAAAACGTCTAAAATTTCTAAAGTTGCTTTCCTGTGCACTACATTTTCATAATTTTTTTTTGTAAATCATTAAGAAAGGAAAGGGTTTCATGATCTTGATTGTCCAGAAATGTGAGTTGAATTGGGTGGATCATCCCTTCATTTGTTCCAAATATTAGACTTTTGATTTGTCTTCTAAAGTGTATATGAATCAAAGTCTTCTAAAGGCTCCACAAATGCCTTCAAAGATCCTAGAACCCAGTTCAAGCAAGAAGTGTAAGGAACCCCTCCACCAAGCTTACCTGGCCCTAAGACACCAGAGTGCTAAGGATCACTTAGAGCAGTTGTTCTTTTTTTTTTTTTTTTGAAAAATTACCGCCTCCTCCCCGTTTCCCATTTCCCTCCCCCTCCTCCCACACATTTCTCCCTCCCCCAACTCCTCTACCCCTCTCCCCCTGCCCCCACTCCATTCCCCCTCCCTCTAGAGAATGATGAGCAGTCCAGGTTCCCTGCCCTGCGGAAAGTCCAAGGTCCTCCCACTTCTATCCAGGACCAGGAAGGTGAGCATCCAAACAGGCTAGGCTCCCCCACAGCCAGTTCATGTATTAGGATTGAAATCTAGTGCCATTGTCCTTGGCTTCTCAACAGCCTTCATTGTCTGCCACGTTCAGGGAGTCCGGTTTCATCCCATGCTTATTCAGTCCCAGTCCCGCTGGCCTTGATGAGCTCCTAATAGATCAGATCCACTGTCACAGCGGATGGGTGCACCCCTCGTGGACCTGACTTCCTTGCTCACGGGAGCAGAGAAATATATATCCTAATTAAGGGAGCCATCTTAGGGTTGGCAAGAGTCTTGACTCTAGAGGGGCTCGCAGGTGTCCAGGGAGATGTCCCCAGCTAGTACCTTGAGCAACTGAGCAGAGGGAATCTGAAATGACCCTATCCTATAGCCATACTGATGAATATCTTACATATCACCTTAGAACCCTCATCTGGCGATGGATCGAGATAGAGACAGAGACCCAAATTGGAGCACTGGACTGAGCTCTTAAGACCCAAATGAGGAGCAGAAGGAGGGAGAACAAGAGCAGTTGTTCTTAAGCTGACAGTGAGCACTCGGTTTTGAAAACATGTTCCAGGGGGCAAGAAGGAAAGCAAGCCTGACATTTAGCTGATAAGTACTGCTACAGAAAAAAATATGAGAATTGGAACTGACTCTCTGCAAAGACAAGGTCAGCCCACTGTAGAAATCTCCAGTAGAATCAACATCAATTGGCTGAGAAGGGAAGGGTGTATGGGAAACAGCATCTCAACATCCGGGATTATCTGGGCATTCTGGGTACTATCTGTGGAACTTTGATCATTTATAAGAGCATCTTTATTCTCGTCTGTAAAAACGGAAATGGCCATGGTTATTTTATAGACTTTGTTGTTGTTGTTGTTGAGAGTTAGATAAACTAACACATGTCAAATACTTTGGACTTTACTTGGCAAATACTAAATAAGTGCTTAATACTGCTTTATTTATTCCTGATTTATCCTTCATGGTGTGAAGGTTTTTATTACTATGCCTAAATTCAAAGATACTGTGATAAAATTGCAAACCAATGATGGGTAAAATCACAGCACAAGCCCAGACATCCTTCCTATCGGTATGTCACAAGAATACTTAAGAAACTTCATTTTTTTGTCTTACATTGTGATTATCCAGGTAGCATGAACTTAACTCAAAACTTGATAAAAACACAAACTGGGTGTGGTAGATCATACCCTCAATCTCAGTACTGAGATATCTGAGTCAGGCAAATCACTATGAGTTGAAGGCAAGCCTGGTCTATGTGCTGAGTTCCAGGACAGTCAGTGCTACCTAGACAGACCTTGTTTAAAGCAACTAAGTAAAATTGAAAAGATGAATAAATAAATAGCAAACTTTCTTCCAGGCACGGCGACACATTCCTATAATCCAATCACTCTCTCACTCACTCACGATGCAGAGGCAGAAGGATTTTGAGTTACAGGTCAAGTTAAAATACACAGTGAATTCTAGAGCAATGTGGCTTATGAGACATTGTCAAACAAAGAAAACTATAACAAAATATGCACACTTTCTTACCCCCCCCCACATCTGTCACTTAAAATTGATATACATAGGCAACTATGTACAGTTATTTCCTTTTTCGTGGAGGTTACAACAACCTTAATGAGAGTCGTAAAGAACACTCTACAGGAATTATGTGACCGTGGAGAGTATGCTTAGTCAATCAAAATGGGAGTGGTTTTACTCTGGAGATTTTGAACAAAGGACACTGAGCATTCTGAGACAGTTGAATTTCATACTTTCCTCTGTGACTCTGAGCAACTGTCACCTTCACAGGCTCAGTTCTCCCGTCAGTAAAATGAGTCATTTCATATTACTGCTTTATCCCTGGCTGTACCTCTGCAAATGTGGTGCCAAATAAATGCACTGAAAACAAGGTAAGTAGCACATCCTTAGTCCAAGCACTCAGGAGGTAGACCAAGTGCATCTCTGGGAGTTCAAGGCCACCCTACTCTGCATTGTAGGTTCTAGCCAGAGTTACGAAAGGATATGCTATCTCAATAAATAAATAACAAGTTGGCCTGTAAGAATATTAATAAAAACACTGGTTTTGCTTATTTTTAATATTGGATAAGAGGAAAAGTTTGTGATGGGTTTAGAAACTTCATTCTTGAAGAGTGACTGAAAAGACCGAAGGAATATAAAGCCTACATGAGACTAAATCCATGGTCCAAGACTCCTCTCTGAAAGCAGAAAACACCACTAATCAGTTGCTGTTGTAGCTTATCCCAGCAAGGAGATTTCATTAGACAATAACCTGAACGTGAGGGCAGACATGACAGAATGCCCAGATGGCTGTGAATACACAAACCCCAATTCCTGGCTGAACTGTCTCTTATTTAGTTAAGCCAGTTTGGGCCCAAGATTCTGTTAGTTCATCATCAAAGGGCACAGAAGATTAAATTGCATTAAACCTCAAATTCTTCTAAATTCAGTCATTTGGTTCTTACTACTCAGTCAGATCACAGGAGTAAAATCCTATCTACTGACAGGGGTCAGGGTGACAGAAACCACGGTGAAAGAAGAGCACTTAGAGAGGGGTGCAGAGATGTTTCGGCTTAACTATGGACCATGGGAAGACGTCTCAAAATGCTAATATATTCCTCACCTAGGGTATTATGAGATCCAGTGAAATCTCACTAACAATAGTATTTGTGTTACCTAGGGATAATAAGCCTACCTTTCCAATACATATATAGATAACACATTCATTCAATCATATGTTGATATCTATGCAAGCATTATTGTTTCAGATAATGAGTGAGAACAACAAACTAGACTTGGAACTCACTTCATGGTGATGGCGATAAGGAATAGAGAAAATTTACAGAGTACTCAAATAAAATCTTTATTCATATTTTATAGTATGTTTTATTGGTTCATCTATTGGGAGTGGGGCAAGTATAAACCTTTAAAGAAGTTTACCAACAATACTCTTTTATGTAACAATCTATAAGTACTGGTCATAGGGAAAATAAAAACATAAAAAATTTTAAGCTGTTGGTGAGAGTGTCCAATCAATTTTTTTACTGGTGTGGAAACTAAAGAGGACAGAATCACAGTCTAGCACTAGGGTTTACCAAGGGTCTCTCATCCTCTTGGCACCTCAGATGTGACACTGCAAAGGCTCTTATACTGGACATAGCTCTGGGTTGGTTATATCTCCCAGGAGACAGGGGTTCCTGGAGAAGGCTAAACCATGGAAGTCATAGTTGTAAATTTCGAAACATATCTAATGCCTTTAATGGTTAGAAAGTGAATACAAAGCCGAACAGTCACCTGTACCCTTCAAGGGTCTCAAACTGCAACTTTCTATTCATTTAAACATGAGATGTGAACTTTGGCATTTAACTATGTCCATTCAGTTGTCCCATGATTTTCCCTAGGAGCCATAAAGAAGTGTCTATTTGTCCCAGAGAGGACACCAATAGCCCCAAGTGTTCCATCCAAGTCCAGGATGGTGAACCAATGAGTTTATTGGGCTTACTTACGGAATTATGGGTGACTCACCACCAGAAAAGTCCTCTTCCCCAAAACAACAGCAGAGTTTGCAGGTGCACCATTACAGACTTTCTGCCCCCAGCCACCTTCCTCATCCTATTTATTCTATTGGTCCCTAAAACAACAGCAGCCAGGACAAGATGGAAGAGTGACTGTAACCTCCAGTGACTTTCTGGTGACCCTCTCCTCTCTTTCCATCTTTCCAGAACAGCTTGCATGAGACATGGCTATCACTGTATTGGCCTGTTTGGTTTGGGTTTGGGTTTTATGGTCTCTCTTTCTCTCTCTCTCTCTCCCTCCCTCCCTCCCTCCTTCCCTCCCTCCCTCCTTCCCTCCTTCCCTTCCTCCCGCCCTCCCTCTGTCCTTCCTCTTTTCTTTCTTTCTTTCTTTCTTTCTTTCTTTCTTTCTTTCTTTCTTTCTCCTTCCTTCCTTCCTTCCTTCCTTCCTTCCTTCCTTCCTTCCTTCCTTCCTTCCTTTTTGGATTTTTGAGGCAGGATCTCACTCTATAGGCAAGGTTGGCTTCAAACTCACAGCAATTCCACTTCCTCTATTGTTCAGGTTCTGGAATTACATAATCTACCACATGTGACTTATTCTGTTTATATCACTGCTGTGCTTGTGGGTCACATCCTTCTAAGGATCATCCCAGCAATTCTACTTCATGCCAGGAGGTATTAATGGTACATTCAGAGGCAATAGTTCCAGACCAACATTAGAAAAGATAAATTAGAGTGTTATGCCTGTCTTGGGAGAAGCCAGGCCTATTGTCAGCCACAGTGTTTGTATTTAATGTATCCTCATAGATATACATTATCTATATATATATATAAATTTCCTCTTAAAGACGGAGGATAATGTCCATTAAGAGGGAATATAGAGGACCTAAGGAAAAAAAGACCATGTCACTGAAGCGGTAAGAGAATGAGAAAGGAGTAGAGGGTAATCAGGTGGAACAGTTGACATGCAAGGTCTTGGGGACAAGGGTAGACCAGAGTGGCTTTTTTTTAGAGTGACAGAAAATTATGGGCAGGTTTTCTGTAAGAGGAACATGTGTACCTAGCTGCCTTACAAAATGATTCTCTCAAAGATAAAGAAAAGTTTCACAAGGCCCCTCTTGTGTCTCTGTTTTGTCTGTGAAGCAAGCAACAAAAACAATGTCTATCACCATCATTGACATCACCATCATCATAATTGTTGTAACTATCATAAACCGTGTCTATCATCATCATCGACATCATCATCATAAATAAGAGTCCATGACCATAATTGTTGTAACCATCATAAACCATGATCCATCACCATAATTGGCATCACTAGCATAAATCATGAATCATCACCATCATTATCATCACTATCATAAACTATGGTCCATTACTGTCATTGTCATAACCACCACATTATGAAGCTAAATGAAATCTCAGTTCATATCAGCAGAGCCCACTGGTCACACAGTTATATCCTGATGGTCCCTTGCATGTGGAAACACTACCAACAATAGCACCAGAAGATATGCTCAGAAGGAAACAATTTAAATTAACTATGGAAGTTGTTTGACTCATTTTCTAGAAGCCATGGCAAATGACAAAGAACTGACAGCCGTCATGCCATGTTTCCTAGCACTGCCCCTTGAGCCATTTTCATTCCCTTATTAGTCACTTTATTTGACTTACATTGGGTTGCACTTGCAGAGTAACATCCGTGTTTACATCAGGGAATGTATAACGCAGGCACAGAATAGAAATAACTAAGTAAAGATCCAGGATCACAATCTGATGTGGCATGGAACAGCAAAGAGGGTCCGAACTGTGTGATTGACAGTTACAATCAGGATAAATATACTGAAATCAAAATGAAAGCCAACTTTGACAAAAAGAAAACACTCTCTACTAGTAGAACTACTAGCCATTTACATGTATGTACCTAGCATGAACTGAAGTTAGCAAAGAAAATTCTATACCTGTGTTAAAGGGTCTATAAGATCAACATTAGTAGCTGGAGTGTTGCAGAATGGAAAAGAGCCAAATTACCTAGTGCTGTGTTTACTCTCTTAGTAACCATTCAGTGCCTACCTCTAGCTAGGTCTGACCTACCAAAACTGTGACTATCGGACAGAAATTCGGAGATGTACTAACTTACTACAGGACCAGCTTCCACCAACCTACAGACTAAGATGTCAGATGATCTGTGATAGAAAGTTCCTTGAGTTGCTGCAACCCATCTGTTTGCTGTTTCTACCAATATATTTGAAAAGTGCTTTGATAGATGCATTCTTGCTCTACAAACTTGGGATAATTTTTCCACTTTGGAACATGGTATTTGGGACAACCTTATTTTTATTTCTATTTTTAAGGCAGGGTCTCACTATACAGCCCTAGCAAGCCAAGAACTCAGGGATATGTCTGGCTGTGTCTCCCAAGTGTGTGTGCCACCCACCATGGCTCAGAACAAATTATCTCCTATTCATTTGAGGTGGGAGTTGTGCTTTGAGTTCACACCAGTGTGTTCATCTCCAAACGTCTGTACTTATTTAGGAAAACAAGGAGGGCAAATAACAAAGGGAGATGGCCCTGACACAGACTCACTCCCTCTCAACCCTGCCTCTCCTGACATTCCTCCCTTTTGGGATGTGATATGAGACTCCCACTGAGAATTGTCATTACATTATTATATCATAATATTAATATCCTATCATTTCCTAAACCTTTTTCAAACAATATTGCAATTGCTTTGCCTCTTTATCAACACAAGATAACTTTAGATCTAAGTTTTATTTAGCAGTCACAGAGGAAAATATTCCCCCACACCTACCACAGAGCACTAAAGAGACCTTTAAACTATTTCATCTTTTTATAATATTAAGATATGTAACCCTTTCTCAACATGAAGTCAAAAAGAAAACATTGGATTGAGTTGACCATGCAAAACTTTAATCTTTTATATTATACAAATGAGCAGCAAGTAAAAGTGCCTTTAAAGTAACAAATAGAGTAGTAAGTGACTCTAAATTCATAGTATACAATTTTAATTGATTTTGGAATTGTAAGTTTTAGCAAGATTTTTCATCATTTCCCTTAGGTGTTGTTATGCCCTGCTTCTACTTTTAATTTACTGATGTGGGAGAGTCTTCTGTTTTGTTTTGGTTTCATTGGTTAATAAAGAAACTGCCTTGGCCCTTTAATAGGACAGAAAATTAGGTAGGCAGAGTAGACAGACAGAATGCTGGAAGAAAGAAGCCAAGTCAGTCAGTCAGTCACCATGATTCTCCCACCTGACACAGACGCAGGTTAAGATCTTTCCTGGTAAGCCACACCTCGTGGTACTACACGGATTATTAAATATGGGTTAAAGCAAGATGTGAGAATTAGCCAATAAGAGGCTAGAACTAATGGGTCAGGCAGTGTTTAAAAGAATACAGTTTCCATGTAATTATATTGGGTAAAGCTAACCAGGAGCCAGGAGCTGGGAGGCAGGAAGCAGCCCGCTGCTCCACACTACAATTTACTTTTATTTTATGTGTGCCAATGTTTTGTTTGTATGTATGTCTGTGCACCACATGAGTGCAGTGCCTGGGGAGGCCAGAAGAGGGCATCAACTCCTCTGAGACTCGAGACATAGATATTTGTAAGCCACCATATGGGTTTGGGTAACTAAACTTAGGTCTCTAGAAGAGCAGCCAATGCTTTTAACTGCTGAGCCATACTCCAACCCTGTTACACCCCTGTTTTAAAAGCCTCAAAAAAATCAACGACATCAAGAATAATTGTCCTAGGAATGTGTGGGAAGAATGGATGCTCTTCACTATTTGAGTTTCATGGGCATGATACCCGCACCATAGCAAAGGGCTTGCACTCATTAGGAACCCATTCTTGATTTAATGTTGGGCTGTCATCAAGAAATTTTATACAATTTTTGAAAGGTGGGAGCCTGTATTAACATTTGCACTGAATCTTGAAAAGCATCTATTAACATGTCAACTATCAGCAAAGCAATGTATCTTGCACCAAAGAAAAACAATAAAATGCTTGAGAAATATCCCTTCTCCTAAAAAGTGCATAGGAATAAGAATAGGAACAGAATTCTAATCAAAGAAAGTGGGCAGGAAAACGTGCAATAGAGGTGAAACTACAGAGCAAAAGGGTCTCCGCGATGGAGATCAGCATCAGCTGGAAAGAAAGCTTTTAATTGGATTCAAACAAAGAAAAAGACAGACGTAACCAATGGCAACTGGGAGGAAAGACAGAGATGAGTGTGTTGTAGGAAAGGCCGGAAATAGGTTCATGGTCATGTGGAATCACTTGGTTTGTGTATCTCAAGAACCCAGGCTGAGAAAACTCATCAGCTGTTGATGGAGAAGGGCCTAGAGCATCCAGCCAATGAGACTATCAATCATCTAAGACTAGCTGTGAGCTACTAAAGGGTTGGAGAGGTGGAGTCGGTAAATCATAGTCACAGTTTCAGAAGATTAAAGCACACATGGTGGCGGCCTTGACAACTCTAGGCTCTCGGCAGCACTGTGCTAGTTAACACACAGCACAGTGCCAGCTGCAAGGTGACATCAAAGTTAGTAGTGCCCACTTCTCTTTTATTCTATCTGTCAGTTCTGCTTGACTTAAGCTAACCACAACAAAACACTAATTCTAGAGAACCATTAATATTCAAAGTGTCAAAAACAGACTGTAAAACTAAGGCAGCTCTGAACTCACTCACACATACACCTTAAAACAGTACCAGTAGAAAAAAAGGTCCTCCTAGAATCATCCAAAAGAGCATTTGCCACACGGCCCATTCCTTGCGATTACAAATCACGGAAACTAGAATCAGCATCTTAAGAACTCAAGCTGAGATATTCCACACAAATGACAAGCCCCAACCCCCACACAGGCATGTTATTGATCACTCACTGAAGTTTTCATCAGAGTATCGTCAGATCAATAGCTTTGCACTTTAAGGCTTTCAATGAATATGCATTCTTTATCATTCTCTCAGTCTCTCAACACACACACATACAGCAGTGAACAAATGTATATCCTCCCACATAAATATGGCAGCTTAATAATTTAATTTCCTTTCAAACTATCCCAAACTTCATAAGAAATTTATATTTCCACCTCTCCGCATCTAATCACACCAAGGGGAAACGAAAACACCCCGCTGACATTGAACTATTTTAATATATTATTACTTGATATCAAATTAGAATTTTATTGCCCCTTCAGCAGGAATATAACAAAAAGATTTCATGTGGAAATGAAAAATGTATAAAAGATGAAGCAGAAACAAAATTAATTAACAGAAATACCCAAGTAAAGGACATTAAAATTGCATTCTAAGAAACCTCAATAGGTATCTGTTAAGATATATTACTGAAATAAAATGTGAATTTGGCTTGTTAGCTCCATTTTAACCACTTATTCACACAAAGTTAAACTGTAGAAATAAAAAGTTTAATATTCTAGTCCTCAAAAAGGAAACCCTGGTGTGTACTGTCCTATTCCACATAACTTATACATTGCTATTTAATAATGTTTCAGTTTTAAAAACTAAACAATGCAAATTTTGGATGTGTTGATGTGTATGTACAGTGTGTGTGTGTGTGTGTGTGTGCGCACATGCACACCAGCAAAAGGACATGCGGTGTCCTGTTCTACCACTCTCTCCACCTTAGTCTCTTAAAACAGGGTCTCTTGATGAGCCTGGAACTCACCGTTTTAGCCAGCCTGGCTGGCAGGCAAACCCCAGCAGATGTCCACCTCAGGCCTGCACCCACCACGTTGGGGCTGCAGACATGTATGCAGCCATGTTTAATATTTTTCTATGTCCCCAAACCTGTGTCACAAGCATTCTGAACCACTCAGTAATCTCCTAGCCCCTAATACAAAATATACTTAAAGTCACTAGAATTGTCGATGTTCCTTTCAAAAATTATACATATATGTATATATATGCTAAAAGTAACATATATGTTAAAGTTTAATGACAGTGAATATCAGTGTTTTTCTAAGAAATGAGAAGTAGGTTTTCTATTAAGATCCTCGTCGTACATTGAGGTATCATAATAATCTATGAATTAAAAAGGAACTTGAAATAAATGAATTTGGGAAATCAATCTCAGGATTACAGGCTAATGAGCTGCCTTGTGGAATGTCTCTTCTTTAGCTGTATTTCTTTTCCTACGGAAATCCACGGGAGACAGCTAGGAGAGGCACTGCGGTCTGTGCAGAGGAAGTAGTGTAAACTCATTAGCCACTAGATTGTGAGAATGAGCATCCTTTCCTGCTCAAGTAAATTCTCATTTGTGTCTTTGAGAAAACTCTGCTTGTCTGATATGCTGGTTAAAATTTGGATGTCCTTACTTAACCACACATCCTGAGAACCAGCAGGAGAAATAAAACCAGGCTCATCCAAAGTCTGGCCCTTCCACAGATTGGCAGGCAATTAACACTGAGTTAAAGCACACACACATAGTGCATGCACACACACACACACACACACACACACACACATTTCAAAGAGGCACCAGCGTCTTCCAAATGGAGAGAAAACAATTGTCCTACCTTTTTAAAAATTCCATGTACTCGGTGTGCTTGATGAGTCCTGTCCTCATCATTATTGTTTGAAAACATTGTCGATCGATGGCCCAGAGTTTCACGTTTACAAGAGCTAGAGGAAGAAAAGACAAAGCAATCAGGGGAAAAATAATTAGAGAATCTCACTTGCGAGCAGCACCCTGTAAAAGAGATCAGTCCTTTGTGAAAGGTATAGAAAGCTTAATGCACACATTTAAAATCAGAGGACTAAGCTGTCCTGTTTCATCAAAGTCAGTTCATCTGCAGCAACATGTGGTTCCTGGTTTTCTATCTAATATTATTTTTTTTGTTTTGTTTTTTTTCTTTTTTTATTATTTATTTTGAATAAAATAATGAGTTTTATTACATTTTCATATATATATATATATATTGCTCATATTTCCACCCACTACCCTCCTCTATCTAATATTATTAACTACCAAGAAGCTTCCTATTGCCCTTATGCCTCCGTCCATCCATCCAAAAGCACACAGTAAAGACTGTTCGTGGAGGAAACAGCATAAGGTAAAAAAGAGGCTCCCAGGAAATTCTCCCTGGTAATACCCACAAGATTATTAATGATCCACATAACCCTATTTTAATTATTAAAAAGTACAAACAAAATAATTAACTTCCACTTTGACGAATTCTACATAATTGAAATAATAATTATCCAGCAATTTCTACACAATGCTTGTTTAACAAATTGTAACTTGTGCAATAACCATGTAGAAGTTTTATTAGGTTTTTTTGAATTTTAATTTCTCTCTTACATCTTCTAGCTTTGACAATGTACAATTAAACGTTGAGGCTGAATACCACGGAAACATTAACGTCCGTGATTGATAGACAAGATTCAGAACAAAATGATGGCAGGTGTTATAGAATGCAATTTATCAAGGTAAACTTATGAAGAAAAAGATGAGCATATTGGGGCTGGAGAGATCAGCAGTTAGAATCTCTAGTATCATCTAGGGGACCCAAGTTTGAGTCTCAGCACCACATGGCAACTCACAACCATCTGTAATTGCATTTCAGGACATCAAATGTCCTCCACTGGCCTCCACAGGTACTAGACAAGCATGTTGTGCACAGATATGCACGTATACCATATATCCATACACATGAAAATTTAAAAAGTTAAAAGATAAGCTTTATCAAAATCTTGGTAGATGAACCTGTGTAGTATGTGATATGTTTATTATGGTCTCTACCTTTATGCATATCTTAATATTTTCATAATGGAAAAAGGATGTTAGCATGTGTGTTGATGCAATGTGATAAAAAAATATCTTCTACATTCTGAGAGATTGGAACTTTTTCTGGACCTCATAGCCAGAGTTAAGAAGATACCTTGAGATCACTTAAGACCGCTGTCCTCCTGTGTTCTCAGTCTGTTTGTCTAATCCACTTTAAGAGAACAATGTAACAATCAACCTTACTTGCCTTGGAATTTTCATATAATCAACTTCTACAATTTAAGTCAATGCATATCTGTAATCTTAAATTATGTACTTGTGTATGCTCTTGACCGAGAATAAGGCATGTGTATCATTTGCTGAAAGCAGCAAATACAGAGATAGAACACAATCTTCTAAAATGAATATCCACCATGAATGTTGAATGCAACTAGATTCAGATATTGCTTGACAAACGGTGCTGTTTTTAGTACTGATTGTTATGTGGTCAGTTGAGATCAGTTGGAACCAGCGACTTAATCACTGTAAAAACTCTGTTAGAGAGAATGCAGGGTATGCTATTCCTTCCACAGGTGATGGTTTCTGTGCTACTCAATAAACACAGAGTGAAGCCCTTTGTTAGGGACAGAGACACAAAGACAGAAGACACAGACATACACAGACCGAACACAGACAAGCAGACAAAACAGACAAACACAGACAGACAGCCTTCAGGCCAGTACTGATTCAGATTCATATGACAGACAGGTGAAGGATGAAATACGGGCGAACATAAAGTAAATAATTCAAATCTGAACTTGATATTGGATAAATAATTTCAAGAGGAAGAGTGTTTTATTTCTTTCCTTAGTGTCACACTGGAGTGCATTTTTTGAGTTAATCACTAATGTGCTTAATCCACTCAAGCCTGAGAACTTTAAAAGACAGGAAGGACCATATACTATACTTGAAAATATAGGAGGTGCCCCAAAACCAGGTGATGGTGGCACACGCTTTTAATCCCAGAGTTCAGGAGGCAGAGGCAGGTGGATCTCTTTGAGTTCGAGGCCAGCCTTTTCTATAGAGTGAGTTCCAGGAGAAGTCAAAAACTACACAGTAAAACCCTGTCTCAAAATAATCAAAACATAAGTAACAATAATAATAATAATAAAATATAGGTGATGTAACAACAGATGGTACTTAGTGAAACTACTGGGTGGAGCCACGAGACAATTAGCTCAAATGAACATAGTTAAACTAAGAGTTGGGTTAGGAGGGCAGAAATGTCGTCATCATAGTTAGCATACACATGGGCCTTGAGAGAATAGGACAGGGGCAACATGAAAGGAACAGGAGAGAAAGAAGATAAATGGGATGGTAGACTAAAGCAAACTCAACTCTAGAATTTTACCTTTCTTTGCAATTCTCTTTGAGGCTAAGAACTGGAATGTGGTTTCTGTCTTGAGTAGTTTGTCAGTGGTGAAAAACATTCAGTAAAGCACAGTTTTCAGACACACATTAGTTGATGGCTAGAAACGGGATGACTGAGTGAAGGTCAGGGTGGATGCATCCTAAAGCCATAGCTCTGCAGGAAGAAAAGGGTTAATATCTCCACCCTCTGAGCAGAAGTGCATGAGGTGTCCTTTCTAGATTCTAAGAGCGACGGCCACAGTGACAGTGAGAAACGAAATCTGGAAGAAATACATATATTAGTTTAGGAGAGAGCCCCAAGTCACATGGTCTACAGACCAGCAAGGGTACCAATAAATGAGAGCTCATATAGAATCTGTAGGGCATTGTAGTAAGATGACGAAAGCTCTGGTAAGGAAAACCTTCTTAGTAATTCACAGGGTTCAGAGTTTCAGACAAGAAGTAGAGCATTTAGTGAGGCCACAAGCAGCTCAGGGATCAAGAAAGAATATTGCTGACTATGGCAGCAATAAGACTAAGAGCAAAGGCCTGGAGATTTGGGCATGTATGGAGCGTTTGTGTATATCCTGGTGTATATCTCTGTATGGAAGGGTGTCTGTGTGTATCTGTGTGGCCATGTGTATCTACCTGTATCAGTGTTTGTTCCTATGGTGACTATATGATTGAGTGACAAATGTGAGCACATGTGACTAATATTGCATTTATCTCTTATATATATGTTTCATGCTTCCTTCAACAAATGTATATGTTCTTCTAGAGACAAGTTTCTTGTTTCTTTCTATTTCTCAGTAGAAAGAGTCTTTCATTGATAAGCATTAGACATATAATCTTCCAAGGGAGAAAAACAAGAACTTGTCCTACCCAGCTGTGATGCCCACAGATATCAACAACTGAATTGCAAGATAGCCCATACTTCTTGATAAATAAAATTTACATACATGAAGTTCACCTCAAAAATCCTCACTTCAGAGTATAAGCCTACATTATTTCACATGTTATAATCAAGTCTCCAAACTGAAATGATTCAGATTTCTCTATCTATCTATCTATCTATCTATCTATCTATCTATCTATTTTTTTAATGACTTCTAAAAATGAGCTTACATAATTCAACAAGTTGCTTACTTGGGCTACTAAAATGTCCCTAAGTAAAATTTCATTTCAGACAATATTGCTTCATGATAATGAACATGGGTTGATGAAACAGAAAATTTATCCATGACCTTGAGCAACATGCCAAAGCCTTTCTGCACCTTAAGCCACAGCATGTTAGTGATATTGGCATTTTACAGGTAGGTAAGCATGACCTGTGTTAACATTAAAAATGCCATTTCAGAGCTGTGATTAACATCTTGCTTAAGTCGCCTTCAGGGGTGGAAGTCTGTTGCTCCCTTAAAGAGGCCGTTAAAGGAAATCTTTTATTTATCTTTGATTTTTAAGTGTCTTCTTTATCTCTACAGGGAATCATGAGTGGAATACCTGATGACGGCTGAAGCTAAACTGTGACAACACAAGCTATTGTCACTGCCACAAACTTAGGACAAGACTCTAAAGTCCAAAGGACAACAGGCAAGAGATCAAGAAGCCATCTTTCTTTGCACTGGAGCATACTTCTAAAAGTCTCGCCTGAAGCACACTGTGTTCTCACACTAAAGCCACACTCTGAGATTTCTAAGCATACAAGTGGAATGGATGTCTTCAAGACAGGGAGCAACAAGCTGTCCCTTACAGAAAACCACGATTCCAGAGGACATAGGCATAAGATTGTGCTAGCCTAAAATCACAAATCTGGATTTAGCTTAACTTCTAGTGAGGAATTCACCTGCTGCCCAACTGGAAGAATACAGAGAAAGCATCTATGATGCGTACAAGGCCCTGCCAGACTCAAATATTTATTCAGCCTATTTTTATATCATACCAATATAGCAGATGCTGATGCTAGATATGGAAGTAAAAAAACAAAACAAATTCACAGCCCTGTCTTCAACTTAGGATCTACTACACAGGCTCACAAACTGCCATCTGCGGGAAGGCTGGCCAGTGGTTTGTTTATCATAGTCTGCTAGAAAAGAATGGATTTTACATTTTTACACAGTCGAAAAATTTTAAATAGAAGCATATTTTACAACACATGAAAATTATCTGAAATAAATTTCAATATCCGTAAAATACTTCTTGGTACCCAGACATGCCTGTTCATTTACATATTGTTTCTGGATGAATTGAGTAACTGTGACAGAGACCATATGGAACCCAAAGCCTAAAATATTTCCCATCAGAGGCCCTTTTCAGAAAACACCTCCTGAATCCTAGTCTAGTAGACATGAAAAATTAAGAGCTAAGGTAAGTTTCCAGGATTGTAAATACTCAGGAAAGCAACACATTCTTCCTAAGGGTGGGGATGGGGCAGTGAGAAGACCTGGCTGAAGAGAGGTTTAATGAAGTGATCCCCAAAGGCATGGTTCTTTGCCGCGTGTTATAGACAGAATGTGTTTATGCCCCAACTTCATTACTTGAAGCCCTAACTACCAGACAAAGGGGTATTAGGAGATCGGGCCTGTAGGAGTTGATTATGTTTAGATGAGGTCAGAGAGAGGGTGCTTAAGCAAGATCAGTGGCCTAATAGGAGGAGATGCAGGCAGACCAGTCTCTCTCTGCACACTTGGACCAAGTGTCCGTGTGAGGAAGGGGTGATGTAGGAGGGTCTTCTATCTATCTGTTGCTTTCATTGGTTAATTAATTAAGAAAACTGCTTGGCCTGATAGGTCAGAACATAGGTAGGCAGGGAAGACAGAACAGAATTGTGGGAGGAAGAAAGCAGAGTCAGGCAGACACCATGAAGCTCCAGCCCGAGATGGACATAGGTTAGAAACTTCCCCATAAGCCATGACCCCAAGGTGATACACAGATTACTAGATATGCGTTAAAGCAAGATGTGAGAGTTAGCCAAGAAGAGGCTAGAAGTAATGGGCCAGGCAGTGTTTAAATGAATACAGTTTCTGTGTAATTATTTCAGGTATAAGCTAGCCAGGTGGCTGGGAACTGGGTGGCAGGAAGACAGCACGCCGCTCCTTTTACAAGGACCCTCATGTTACAAAAAGGCCATAATCACAGCGTGCTTGTGCCCTGGTCTAGGACTTCAGATCAGGAAGACACATGCCTACAGTATTTGTTCTAACTGCCTGAATGAGGAAAACTATGGGCATCATCATAGAACCATAAAGAATACGGAACTCAGAAAAAGTGGTTTTTTTTATTACTATTTTCTGCATGTTAGAGGAGATTACACCTAGGGTCTCACAAATTAGGCATGTACCCCACAGCGGACCTATATCCCTAATAGAATTCACAGGATTCTTAAACGTGAGAGAGGCACAGCACACTTTTATTTTTACTACCCTATAGCTGAAATGTGGCATGTTTCTAATCTTTAAGTGCGAGCAACACACCTCACCAACAGAAACCACGGCTATTTTTATATCATGCTAACATTTGCAATAGCGTTCTTAAACATGATGTATACTCAAGATGATTTTCAAATTATGAGAGTTGTTTGTCTTATTTTTAGACAGCTGTTGTATTCCAGTTCATCACTATTTTTCACCAGTTTCAATACAAATGGATTCATTTTCCAGTGATCCTTGATTAATGCTTTTAAAAGCATAGGGGTCTAGATGCTCCATCAGACTGGCAATAGTTCCTTGACTTCCATACACTATGCCTGGGGTGAAGGTGTGGCTCAGTGGTCAAGTCCCTGCTTATATACTGTGAAGCCTTGCATTGAATCCCTAGAACCTGGGGTCAGAGAAATGGCTCAGAGGTTAAAAGTATTGACTGTTCCTCCAGAAGTCCTGAGTTCAATCCCCAGCAACCACATGCTGACTCCCAGCCATCTGTAATGAAATCTGATCCTAACATCCCTTAGTCTCACCTAGACATGAAAGGATCTGCAGTGCTGGAAAAATGAATATTGCATTCGTATTATTCAAAAGTGCAAGTGAGGGTATATTTGCAAATACCTGCTTTATATTTTAGGGCAAATGTCATGTTCAAACCAGGCAATGGTGGCACACACCTTTAATCCTAGCAGTTTGGAGACAGAGGCCGGCAGATCTCTGTGAGTTCGAGGCCAACCTGGTCTACCAGAGCTAGTTCCAGGACAGCTAGGAGTGTTACACAGATAAACCCTGCCTCAAAATAATAATAATAATAATAATAATAATAATAATCATGTTCAATTTAAACTCATGCATAACTGAGTTGTAATAAGTAAAAAGGGCTTTGTATTCTTTTATATTTACATGTAAAATATATTCTCAAAGTTTTCTGATAGCTTTCTCTGAAATTCTTAAAATTATTCTTGCTATAATAAAAACATCAAATTATCTTAACACTATTTTTGATGTTTGGGGTCCAATAGATATCTGTGCCCTAGAAATACATATACCCAGTTTCTGCAAGTCCTAGGACAAATATTCTAGTAGCAAAATAATTTGGGACATCCTAAGAATACTGCAATGAAGTTTCAGAAAAAAATATCAAGTGCCGGCCAAGTAAATGTTACATTTGAGGACAGGTGTGTTCTTTCTGCAAGCTGGCCAAGAGGACATACAGTGAGCTAAGAAGGAAATGGAAAGTACTCAACAGCAATAACTTACTAAGAGATAGCAGTTAATAGCCATTGTGGTAGCTATTATTAATGCAAGACAGAAAATAACTATTGCTGAAGATGTGAAGGAATCAGAACCCAATGGATTGCCAAAAGGTTACAAGGTACACCCCAAAATCAATGTCAACAGGAATGCAAACAGGTATCTGAACTGGGATTGCTATGTAAAAATTAATTAGTTAATTAATTTTTAAAAACATTTACAAAAAAATGCATTGCTTTTTTTTTTATTTTCCAAAAGACTTACACATGAATCTGCAAAAGAACAAGAGGACCCATCCTGAGGCCTGTGTTTTAGATGATGTCATCACTGTGTGACCATCACAGAGTTGTCTACAGACATAGCTAGGGTGACTAAGACTTAACTATGTAATATGACCATTATATTATATTAGGTTACGTGTGTGAGCTGTCATTGTCTCAAGTGTCATTGCGGGTGCATGATCGTGATCAGGCAGAAGAGAGGGGTTCTCATGATGGAGTTCATGGAGGCTTGCTCACACACTCATGGAGGCCAAATGAGAGAAAAGACTTTCCTCCACATTTTGCTCTATCTAGACCCACACTGGGGAGGTCAGACCTCCTTGACTTATTGTACTGATGCCAATGTTAGTCTCTTTTGGAAACTCACCTATAAGTGATATTTTGCCTACTCCCTGAATACTGTTTCACCAAAGCAAGTCAAACTGTAAAATGAACCATTAGATATTATTTTTAATCACATTTTCACTTTTAAGACAGTCTTCAAACAAAACTTTTTGCAGCCTTGATTATTCATATTCTCCATACATTTGTTTGTCTGCCTGTTTTGTTTTTCCAAGACAGGGTTTCTCTGAGTAACAGCCCTGGCTGTCCTTCAACTCAGCCTGTAGATCAGGCTGGCCTCGAACTCAGGAATGCACTTGCTTCTGCCTCCTGAGTGCTGGGATCAAAGGTGTGTGCCACTAATCTTCACTGCTTGATATGACAACTCTGGTTACTGTTCCCTTACAGTGAGGCAAATAGATGAAAACCACACCTGCATTTTTTTTTTCAGTTTTTCGAGACAGGGTTTCTCTGTGGCTTTGGAGCCTGTCCTGGAACTAGCTCTGTAGACCAAGCTGGTCTCGAACTCACAGAGATCCGCCTGCCTCTGCCTCCCGAGTGCTGGGATTAAAGGCGTGCGCCACCATCGCCCGGCCACACCTGCATTTTTAAGAGAAAATACATGAATGATTTCCTGTTGCCACATCTTAAAACGATAATATTTGGGGGAGGTATTTCATTAATAAAATATATGTATTTCTATATGCATTTGAATGGAAGCCCTGGAAGCATGAAATAATATATCTAACTCATATTGTTTCTATTGGTCAGTGAGGCTCTAGAAGAGCAATGAAATAACCATTTCCCTATGAAAGACTTCTCTGTGCCCTGAAATGGTACAAACCAAGAATTCCTCAAATATATTATAAATTTAAATATGCAAACATAAATGTGGTATATAAGCAATGTCTTCCTCTATTTTTATACTTTATTGCAAAGACACCACATGTCCTCCTGCTAGAGGACAACCAACTTTCAGTTCGCACAATGTTTTAGCGTCTTTCTCCATTAGTTAAATTTTCTGGCAAGGATTACAAAGAGATCTATTTTCTCAAGTGTCCTGGTTAAGTTTTCATCAACTTGAAACAAGTTAGAGCCATCTGAGAAGAGGAACCACAATTGATAAAATGCCTCTATCAGAATGGCCTGTGAGAAAGTCTGGGGAACATTTTCTTGATTAATGATTGAGGCTGGAGGACCCAGTACAATGGGGCAGTGCCACCCTGGGCATTTGGTCCTGGGTGGGAAAAAGGAGCCTAGGCAAACCACGAAGAAGCCAGTTGGCAGTGCCCTCCCTGGCCTCTACTTCCGCTCCTGCCTCCAGATTTCTGCCTGGAGACTCTGCCCTGACTTTCTGTAATGGTGGACTATAAGCTGTAAAATGAAATAAACCCCTTTCTCTCCAGATTGCTTTTGGTCATGTCATTTATCACAGGCAACAAAAAGCAAAACTGAACAAGTCAGTCGTTTCTCAGTGAATCATTTCAGTAGCTGGGACCCACATAAAACGTTTGTTGACCTATAAGAATCACAAGAATCCTTAGCTATACTTCTACTTCGCTTTCAACCCTGAAGAACAACAACTCCTGCCGTAAGAGGCCCAAAGAGTTCTAGAAGTTTCCTGCTGCTGCCCTTCACTTCATGCTGAAATTGTCTCTGAACATTCCAATACTTAGTGTGACAGATTCGGAGGCTTGGAAGAGACCTAGAGGGACTCCGTGGAACTCACAACTGCTTCTCAACATTGTAAGGGCATATGTTTTCCTCAAGCTAAATTTCAACTGCCAAATGTTCTGAGATAAATGTTTCATAATTAGAAAAGACCATTTGCTGGAGACCATGCAGCTGAACACACCAATCACCACTGTGCAAATCGCTTCCCTGCTAATTCGAAGAACATGCTGGAAACTTTCTTCTTAGGAGTTATATTTTTAACGACTAAATGATTAAATATGTTGATGCTAATTTATTTGTTATGTGAGAAGGGAATTATAAAACTGGATATTGCTAATGAAAATCCTCATTAGTGCATATTTAGCAGGAGAAAGTTCGCTGTGAATGCTGCTATGATAGTCACCATTCAAACGGACGCAGTGTATTGCACTGACCAGAAATAAAACAAGGAGAGATAGTCCCGCTCTTTCCATTCAACTCTGTCTTACTTCACACTGTGCACAGTAACACTAACTGCCCGGATCACAAATACAATAATTAAACACTCAGTAAAGGCCAAGCAGTGACTTTTGAAAACAGTCAGCAAAATAATTTTTTAAATTGGACTTCATATTTAAAAGTTAAGGACACTTGAAAGACCAAATGTATAATGATATATTTTTAAAGATTTGATGATATAACAATAATCATTACGTGAGTTATCTCTATGAGAACATCCATTAAACACATTCCATGATGTAAATGTATGGTTAATATTTAATAATTGCTGCAGTGCAATGTCCTTACCTACTTTCTATTAATATGAAAATTGAACTTCATGAAAGCTAACTTATTGCTCATACATTATAAAGACTCAGTCTTCTTCTTCTTTTTTTTTTTTTTTTTTTGGTTTTTTGAGATAGAGTTTCTCTATAGCTTTGGTGCCTGTTCTGGAATTAGCTCTGTAGACCAGACAGGCCTTGAACTCACAGAGATCTGCCTCTGCCTCCCGAGTGCTGGGACTAAAGGCGTGCACCACCACTACACTAAGACTCAGTTTTCTTCTAACACCAAAGTTCAGCTCTTTTATAAATATGTGCTTCTTAAACTCTACTACAATTTAGCTTCCTTCAATTTATCTATTCCTATTAATGACCAATTCATATTATTAAATGCTCAAAAATCACAAAAAATTAAAATGGAATATAACTTTGATGAAGTAGTTGAGGAATTTCTTTAACTCACACAGTTTCAATGCAATAGGAGGCATCAATGGTGTTTGAGACTTCCTGACAACATCTCTGGGCATCTGGAATGCCCTTTCTGATGAGTGGAGCCACCAAAAACCTCCTTCTGTGTGGAAGGAACCTTTTGTGTAAGTTCAGAAAGCCTTGCCATTCTTTCCACTGACTTGTATTTCACGCAGAAGTAACTCAACAGGATTAAAGAATTCATTTTTAAAGTCACAGCAATGCAAACTGTCCTGATTCTAACTACGGCAGTTACCCATGGCAGCTGGAATGGATGTAGACAGAAGTTCAAGTCCATCAGTCATTTTAGCTTGCAGGGATTTTAACTCTGTCTCACTGCTTTTTGACTAAAGCCCATAAACGCCAAGACACAGATATATTCTGATGACTAACAAGTCTGGGAATGTAGAATAAGATGCAGGGAATTCCTGAGGGGTCCTGCTCTTTCCTCCTCTCACAGGCCTTGCTCACAGCCCTGCACTGTGCCACTTTCTAGATAGTGAGCCAAACTTATATTACTTTAGTAATACTCTTCCATAAAATAAAACTGCTGTTCTTGGAAGGCAGAGGCAGGCAATTCTTTGAATTCGAGGCCAGTCTCGTCTACAGAGCAAGTTCCAGGACAGCCAGGGCTACACAGACCTTGTTTTAAAAAATATGTTACATACACACAATTATATAATATAATTATATATAATTATATATATATATATATATATATATATATATATATAATTAGCAATATGTATATTGTAAGTTGAGGCTTAGGAATAGCCAGCAGAAATATTAATGGAAATCAACAAAAATAATAAAAGTGAATAGATAAGCCTTAGGTCAACTGTGCCAACCCTGGCATGTGGCAAAGGTCAGGTACATTAGGCAAAAGAGCAGGAAAGAAAGCAGAAGTCATTTCTGGAGAATACATGAATTTCTGTTTAACATGGCTACAGCTTAGGAAACAGTGGTGAAAAGAGGATTTAATAATAGATGTGTGAAGTCTAAAAAATACCAATTTCATTGTGAAAACGCTAAATATAAGTGTTACATTAAGCTATTAAATTGCATTATCTCATTGTGAAGTGCTTATGAGACACCGGGAAGTTAAAAGCCACCTCATTTTTTTTTTTATTTTTTCTTTATTGAAAAAAAAAAATCCCTGCTTCCTCCCAGCCTCCCATTTCCCTTCCCCTCCTCCTGCCCCTCTCCCCCTCCCCCCACTCCTCTCCCCCTCCCTCTCCAGTCTGAAGAGCAGTCAGGGTTCCCTGCTCTGTGGAAAGTCCAGGGTCTTCTCCCCTCCATCCAGGTCTACTAGGAAGGTGAACATCCAAACTGGCTAGGCTCCCACAAAGCCAGAACATGAAGTAGGAACAAAACCCCATGCCACCTCATTTTAAGGAAATGAAGCTCCCTGCTTCTCAGAATTTGTCCAGGAGTTCCCTATTTTACTTTCTGGAATACTAAATATATTCATTACTACATTTTATCTGAATTTCAAGATAGAACTAGGGGTTAGAGAGAGAACCCATCCTAAAAAAACAAATAAACAAACAAAAAACAAATGAGATCCAGGCATTGCTCTCTATTATCGTGTTAATGCTACAAGCTTTTCTCTTAACCTTTCCTCTTCATTTACATACTCGGTTATTTTACCGCTCCATTCCAAGTTCACAGTCTTAATTATTCCATGTCAGGTTAAATTTGAAACAATCATCAGATAATGTCTCGTGAATTAAGAGTCATTTTTTCCCCTGATTTATCAAAGATGGAATTGAGATCGGTTGTAAGAGTCGAAAGGGTTGGCAATTAAGACTCAATTTAAAGACAGAGACAGAATATAGCAGTGGCTGAAACAGGCTAAGAAGATTCTCAGGTTCAAAATGTTCACATTGGCAATTTTTCTAATATTAAAAAAGATGTAACTGAATCATATAAAGAACTGATTTGGATCAACTTAAAGGAGTGACTGGACCATAAGATTTCGCATGAGCCAAAGGAGCAAAGACATGGAGGATGAACTGTAGGCCTGGATGTGTTTTAAAGATAACTAGTTTTTGGCAACATCCCTTTTTGGGAAGCATCATGCCAAAAAATGCTGTTTAGAGACCTACTACTCTACATGAGAAGTTTAGATGTCTAGTTTTTCACCTTCTTTCTGACTGCCACCAGAAAGGGTTTAGATCTGTCCTGGACATGCTAACATTATGCTGAGAGCAATGTGAAGGTTTCATATTTCTCAGAGCAAACAGAGCCAGAACTTCTCTTCAAGTGGGATCTTTGACCCAGAGAAGACTGTGAGATACAGAAGTAAAAGCCAAAAAGGAAAGCTGAAAGAAATTAGAGAAGAAAGAACCTGATGATTGGTTAGCTTCAGCGGCTGCCGCGGGTGCATCTCTGCAGGTATAATGGCCAAAGGGGATTAGAAACCCATTAGACAGGCAGCAAGAGCAAGAGGAAAGACTGTCAAGGAAGCAGAATAGGGTAAACTGGCATCCAAGGCAGAATTAGCACCTGTTTCAAGGGCAGAATAAGACACCATATATAAATAAAACCATGAAGGCTTTAGCTCCTGCTAGAAACCCTGAGCTGGCAGCTAAGATGCTATGCTGGCCTTAAACTCTGTAACCAAAGATGATCCCCAGTGCTGCCCCCTCCCTTTGCATCTACCTCCTGAGTGTGGGGATGACTGGAGAGCATCAGCACTACACCAGATTGACATGGTGCTGGGGAGTGAACTCAGGACCTAGACTAGTCCATGGTGGTCTAGCACTCTGTCAACTGAAATATGTTCCCAGTCCCCAGACTGGATACTAAAGATTCATCTATAGCAACAATAACAACAAAAAGGATGAGGAGGAAGTGGAAGAGGCGAATAGAATCACCTGGAAAAGGGTGATGCTACACGCTTACTAACGAAGTGGTAGATCCGTGATTTGACTGATGGAGTTGAAAGAAACCAAGGTAGGAAGCGGAATGCTATAATCAGAGACAATAATCTTAAACTGAGCAAATGTGGGCATTTTGCTTTCATCTTACAAGAGTGTGCAGTTTTGAGGAATTATAAGATTTCACTAATGGTCTCTTACAGGAAATAAAAATAAAATGCCGTAATAAACCATATGGAACTATTCTTAACAATGATTTTGAAATAGTAGATAACATGAAAATATAGTCCAGTCATCAGTAGTCTTTAATATGAACATATAGTATACTGTATTTAGCTAAATTAGATAATCTATAGGGTGGTGACAATGAATTTTAATGGACGTGGAAAAGAACAGTTCACAGATTTGCTTCACTGACCCAGTAGAGAAAAGAAGCATTCTGATAAAGGGCATTCAGGTTTATGCCGGCTGTGAGGCTAACAGAGAAAAAATTAAGATAAAGAATGAATGACTATGTGATATTAAGGTACAAAGGTCAAAGCACCACCTTATAGCAGTATGGAAGACTTTGAGGGCAAGAAATGTGACTTCATCTTTTATTTCTACCTTCTGACACTCAATAAAAGGCCAATAAATACCGAATAACTCATACATATCCTTGCCTGGCATTCTAAGGTATAACTGCCTCTCTACTTTTCATCTCAGGGGAGCTCTTAATATTATAAACTGCCCCATTTAATTTAATTGATGTCAAAGCCCAGGAAAGAAGTAGAATAAAAAAAATTAAATAGGTAGTTTGTGATTCTTTAAGAGAGGACAACGGAGGCTGGGGAGCTACTGACTTTAATGAGATCCATGTTCAATGAGCTTTCAACACACAGACGGGTCCATTTCACAGCGGCAAGTCTCCAAATGCATCATATTCAGGTCATAAATCAAAAACTTCAGTGTATGTCTTGCTACTGAGATGGATTGGCTGGCAGCCCCTTGTGGTGACATGATTTCCTAAGGGCTGGCATATTTCGAATATCGTGCCTAATTCAAAAACATCAGCACATGTTTGGCAAATGCCATTGCACATCTGTGTGTGACAACAGATTTCATCTTGAATCTCATTAAGAGAATGGTCACTGTATCTGTAAGTCTCTTTTGTCAGTTGGTGAGGCCCCGTCCCTAAATACTACACCAAGGTGTCAATTGCATATGTTTACATATTTGCTGAAATTGAAGCAAGCATGTTCAGAAAAGTCAGACCAATAAATTTTCCTTACATATTAAACTATGTGACTTTAAATCAGAAATGTTATTAAAATATATACCCTCAAGGAAAGATGTACCCATTCATAGTTATTCCTTATGTCATAATGCTTCTCTTTCTGGGAATGGTGTGTTTATGCTAGAGGCTGTGTTTTTGACAAATCCTTGATTAATGTATTTCTTGAAGGAGAAAATGAATCACTAAGATTACATATCTATCAGTCACATAGTGTAACCCACCTTTGGAGCCCACTGTGGACATGCTGTGGAAGTGTTTATATTATTATTTTATATTTCTGTATTACTTCAGTTCACTGTCACTTTAAGGCAAGAGTCAACAACTATAATTTATGAAACTTTTGGTTCCTCACATAAATATGAACTCCAGGGTCCTGTCTGGTCCATTATGAAAGGACCTATTAAAAGAAGCAGAGGTAGTTCTATTTGGCTCCTAGTTTCTAGGCATGAGAAGACTCAGAAATTAAAAGGGTCCTTTGCACTCATCCTTTCTTTAGCAAATTAAGTGTAATTTGATTTTAAAATATGCAATTTGCTCTTCAGCAGAGTTCCAAAAATAACACCAAGAAAAGGAACTCCTTGAACATCTTCCCTGGCAGATGACATCAAGAAATGTCCACTAAGCTGAATTGATTCACATTTTCAAATCCGCTGTTGGCACAGCATGAGAATGCCATTTTCCTTCTTGTGATTTTTTTTTCATTTGAGAAATTCATTGTGTTGCAAAGAAAATTGATAATTCAACAACAATTAGAAAAAATGAGCTTGGTCGACATGAATAGGGAGGGTGGTTGTGTTATTATGCAAGATAGGAAGTTTTTATTTTTATACAGATGAAAGATTTGGGATCATCCAGATTTTACAAGAAGATCATGGATGGGTTCAGGAGGAAGAATACTCTGGAAGATTTTAGAAACAAGACTTTCTGTTTAAATACATTAAATATACTTTTTTTCCCCTTGCACCTGAGCATCATTTTTACACAAGGGTAGCAACTGTGAACAGCCTTCTGAGTGAGGCTAAGCAAGTCCTAGCCAGCTGCCCAGTGACTAACTTGTTCAACCACATGAACCAAAAGCCCACCTTCTCCCTTGCATTCACTTCTCTCACATGCCTGCTGCAACTCAAAGTGTTTCTCTCCAAGCCCCCGTCTCACCTCATGAGTTAGGAGCCTCTGAAGGTTCGCTGTAGATTACTACAACATCCTAACAGCATGTTCTAAACACTGTGGGGTATTTGCTAGGTCAAAGCAGGAGGTAGAATTTTGTTATTCTTTGCCAGACTTTCATACACTAAGATTTTAATAAAAGCTATTTTTGGTCAACCTAGTTGTGCCTTTATCAAATGATGAACAAAGAGCCAGGTATACACAAAATGGTACACACCTTTAATCTCAGCACTCGGAAAAAAGAGGCAGGTGTATCTCTGTGAGCTTGAGGCCAGCCTGGTCCACATAATGAGTTACAGAGTAGCCAGAGTTACATAATGAGAATATGTTTCAGAAAAAGAAAGGAAGGAGGGAAAGAAGGAAGGAAGAGAAGGGAGGAAGAGAGAGGAAGGGAGGGAGGGAAAACCAAGCCTTACCTCTGTTTCTTCATAACACATAGTGACAGACATTTACTGAAATAGATGAAGACTTGGGTATTTAAAGTCTGAAGAGTGACATCTGAATCCTTAACCCTGGCTACCACTCTGGCCTTCAGGAGAGTTTTGCTGAGCCTGGCAGCATCTTCTCCTGCACTCTCAGTGTCCCAGAGCTACAACATGACTCTGGTCCTTCCTGAGTGACCAATTAAAGGATACTTCCCTTTAGTGTATACAATGATTATGGTCTCTATATAAAGTCCCAGAGGAGCCCCAAATGACATATGGATTGCTAATTTGAGTATAATCATGGCTTAAATTCACATATGTATAATACTTTAAATTTACATTTAAAATATTTTAAAATTAAACTGAAGCATTTAGGTTATTTGATTGAAATATTATAGTTTTCAGATATATGGTTCAAATACTTAGAAATAACATGGATATTTTAAAAATCAAGTTATGACTGGATAACTGACTGTATGAGAACAAACTTTCCAGGTAGAAGCACCATGGGACAATAGTCTTGTACCCTGTAAAGATTTGTTACTTTTTTTGGTTTAATAAAATGCTGGTTGGCCAGTAGCTAGGCAGGAAGCATAGGTGGGGTGACCAGAATAGGAGAATTCTGGGGAAGAGGAAAGGTTCAGTCTGAGGTTGTCACCCAGACCCAGAGGAAGCAAGATGAGAATGCCTCACTGGTAAAAGGCACTAAGCCATGCGAATAACACAGACAAGAATTATGGATTAACTTAAGATGTAGAGTTAGTTAATAAGAAGCCTGAACTAATAGGCCAATCAGTTTATAATTAACGTAGACCTCTGTTTCTGGAATGAATGGTTGTAGGACCAGGTGAAACAGCAGCCTCCATCAACATGAAAAAGCCACCAAAATGGCCAAGTTCCTAATGGCACTGAAGTAATTTTGGAAATGAGAAATTTTATTTTCTCCTTCCTTTGAGCTTCATCTACATAATAAAGAAACTTGATTTTGTTCAAGGTCCTGAGCGCCTCGGTGTAGAAACAATAATCCTACCATCCTAGATTGTACTACTATAAAATTTTATGTCACCAAACCAACAATTTAAGTATCTTTTACCCACTAACAAAACATTGACAAGAACTCACCTCTTCTGACTTCACAAATATTTCTCATGACATTCTAATATACATCTCTAATTATTTCTACACTGATGGGGAACTTGATCAACCACGCCCCTTCACTCCACACACACATTCATCCTGTTGATAATATTTAATACCAATTTGTAGGAATTTCAAATGTGTTTTCTTAAGCATAACCAAAATTGTGACTATGGCACACCATGGGAGATGGAGAAGACACAGCCCAAGGTCCATAACTCATGCTACCACAAGGTACGGGCCAACAAGCATGGATAGTAAAGTAGAGTTGTAATCTAAAAATGATAATCATTTGTCTCTTATTGGCTGAATAAGTAACAAAAAATGACAGATTCAACAATGATGTTCCCTTATCTGTACTACATCCTCATAATTTCTGGCTTTTGGGTACTTAAAGATGGCAGGAGTGGACCATGATTTTCAAAGACAAACATGTACTGAACAGAAATGACAGTTTGTCAGAAGCCATAAAAATCATGTCTGAGAGGAAGGTGGTCACCAGCAATGGCCTCGGTCCTTCTTGGCATTTTGTCACTTCCTAGTCCAAGTAAAAACTTGAAATCTTTATTGTAAATCCACCATACAATAAGCTGACAGTGAATTGTTACAACTGTATTTAATTAGGAGGTAAGGAATATTTTTATATTCAAACTTTACTATTTTGATTTGCTTTCAGTAGCTATTAGGTTTTAATGGTTGGTGCCTTTAATGTATTTTTTATTGTCTTACTTTTATAACCCTGAAGTAACAATCAGGATGAACAAAGCCATTCACACTCAGTCATATGCCATGCTGGCATAGGGAAAGACTTATGGAAAAAACACTTTGGGGAATGTGGAAAAGAATACACTTATACAGAAAAACACCCATCCTTTTCTGTTCACTTCTGGGATGGCTTTAGCACTCACCTATCTCTTAGAGGGCTAATGAAAAGTACTAGAGAGAATTGAAAAGATTTCTGGATAAAAATTTTGTGTTTCAAAAAGTGTTTTCATATAAAGATAATAAAATAATAATTTTGTAGCCTAAAGGCTAATAGTTTTAGAACAACCTGAATTCTGGAAAATTAGAAGAGCATTTATTTTAGTCGTGATCTCCACACTAGCTGTACTCCTGATACACATAAGTGTTTTTCCTTCAGCAACATAGTTGGTCTTTCAATATTAAGAGGGAAAGATAAAAAAGCAAGGCCCCAAATTATGTGTTTGTTTAAAACTATGACTTCTTTGGCTTTTAATAAAACAATAAACGTATCTTTTATTCACAACCCAAAAGCGTAGCAAGATATTAAGTACAGAAAGTATCCCAAGTCTAAAGGCCTGTAGAATACCCAAGGGTCAGTAAGCAGGAACCTACCTGGTTCTCAGCCCTTGCCTGCACTGGAAGGTGAAATCACCATGAACAGACTCCTTTCACTGCCCTGGCTGCTCCCAGAAAGAAAGGGGCTCCACAGATGCCGAGAGTCATGCCTTAGAAAACTATAAAAGCCCAGATCTTTTGTCTTCAAATTCCCACCACAAATGCCATGTTTATAGGCAAGTGACAGAAAAACGTGAAGCCAACAGGAGATTTTTGACCTTCTAAAGAAGTCTCACTCTGTCCTGGAACTCGCTGGTGTGACCCAGATTGTTTTCAGCCCCACAGCATCTTCCTCCAGCAGCCTTCTAAGCGACCACCCCCACCTTAGAACTATTTTTAAATTAATAGCAATATAATTGACGCTAATGAAGCTGTGCAGTAATAGCTTGCCTCGGAAAACAGCTCCTTACTTCATCGAGGAAGGAAGTTCAATACTGTAATCATACCGTAAGAAGAATGCCTGGGTAAAACATACAGACTAAAAAAGAAATGACTTGCCAGAATTAAGAAGGCAAACATCTCTCTGCAACTCATTACAAGTGGTGGGGTACTCAGGTTGCTCCAATAACTCGTGAAGTGACAATCATTTTAAGACTTAACGTCATGTGTAAAATACGCTGGCACTGATTTTGGAGAAAAGAAGAGTTCACGTGTATTCTAGTTTCTCTGGAAACGTCCCAAGGTAAAATGACTCATTCTTCCTGACAGGTTAAGTTGTTATGTTTGAAACTTTGAAAGTGATGACGAACCTATGCTCCCAGTTGAACAGCAAAGAGGCATATCAGCCACGGCGGAAGAGCAGGCGGGAGAGTCACACAGGCATCTGAGTGGAAGTATTTGGGGTGGGGACATTCTGTGACCAATTTTCAAGAAAGCCACTCCTCTGCAGCAGAGACACGGGGCGTTACAGGCAGAGGAAGAGGAAGAGTTGAAGGGTGGAGCCCTGGGTGCACACATATACTTCATCTTTATTAGAAAACAGCTCAGAGCCTCTCGGAGCAGTCAGGGGACCGAAGGCTGTGGAGATGGGGCAGGCAGAGGCCCGTCAAAGGACAAGCTCAGCCAGGATGGGGCGGGGGCGGGGATTACACGTTAGACAATCACTCAAAGGATGGTCTTTCGTGGAGCATCATTTAAGACAACACCCACATCGAATGAATTGTCAACAGTGATGGAGAAAGAGTTAGCCAAGCTGACAGAGAAGCAAGCAGCAGAGCCAGCACTTTCCAAAGGGTTACACACTTTACAAGGTGCTGCCATGAACCTATGTTTAGGATGGAAGCTTTTCCATGACACTTGGGCTTACACGGGACATTGAAAAAATAAATGTAAGCTGTCTCGTTCATGAAAAAAACAAAGGTACTATCTTTTCATGAAAATTCTATGATGAGGCATAATTAATAATAATTAAATACTGTATTACTTTGAAAGACCTAAGGGAGTGGTTCCCAAATGTTAGAGGGCACCAAGATCTCTAGGAGGATTTTTCAAACACAGATTACAGGCTCCCATCCTCCAACAGGTCTTGGTTCAGAACCCAAAATTTATACAGCTAAGAAATTCCCAGGGGATTCCGATAGCTACTGATTCAGAGGCCATATTTAAGAGCCATCTATCCTTGAAAAAGTACACAATGTATATGATTTTATAGCTTGGGTCCCTAACTGGTCCACAAGAACAAGACCCCAGAGATCAGCTTGGATTTGCACTTCTGCCTTTTAACATATTCAAACACTGAAGGGAAATTACGAGGCAGTTTAATTGAAATAGAATATTTGCTTTTTTGTAAACTGTTTGTAAATACATTTCTGTCTATAAAGCACTGACTTAGAGCCCTATCTAAGCATGTGTGTAAACTATCTGGTAATCCTTTTCCAATGGAGATTCTGTAAGTCTGCAGTAGAGTTCCAGATGTGACCTTTATAACCAGCTCCAGATGATGATCATGTCGTCCATCTAAGGACCATACTTTGGGCAGCAAAGTCTTACTTTTGTATAGAATGAAGTGATGTAACTCAGGAGTCCAAGTTATCATGCCGCCTGGATGCAAAGCCAAGCTCTGTCGCTGAGCAGCTGTGTGACTTGGACCAAGTCACCTAACCTCTCTGTGGTTACAATATCTGTAAAATTAATAACACTTTCTACTGACTTACAAGGATTAAACAAGCTAACACATGGAAGCCCAGAAAAATATCAATATATATGACCTGTGTCTACAGAGGAAGGGAGCTGTCCTGCCTGCAATAACCTCGTTGTGCTCATTTTAATGTATTATTTACAAGGGATTTACATTAAGCGGGCAAAGGTTTTTATGAGATTAAATATTTGATTACAGAGAATTCTCCATCTGTCTGTCTTTTGGTGTTATTTTTCACACTTCTTAAAGGCATTTAGAAAATAAACAGCTTCGTGTCTTTGGATTTCACTGGGTTTGTTTTTCTGTCTGAGGTAGAACTAAACTAAGCGTGGAGGCGATAGGGTGCTGGAGTAGAGCAGAGGGGTATATTCCTCACGTCTTCTCACTGTGACCGCCCTGTGACCAAATGCTTACAGTGTGAGTCAAGGAAGGAAAGGCTTGTTTTTCTGGGCTTTGTTTTGTTTTTGGCCCATTGTTTGAGGGTGCAGTCCATCACGACAGGCAAGGCATAGTGCCCATAGCTTAAGGCTGTAGCATAGGGAACGTGAGACTTTTTGCTTAAATCCTTGCAAACCAGGAGGCATAGACGGCAAAGTAAATGGGTCTGGGCTATAAACCTCAAGACCCACCCCTCCATCAATTCACTTCCTTCATTTAGGCCCTCCCTCCACCAATCCACTTCCTTCATTCAGGCCCTCCCTTCACCAATCCACTTTCTTCATTTAGGCCCAACCGCCTAAAAGTTCCACAGCATCCCTAAAGAGCACCACACGCTGAGGACTACATATGCAAGCAGAGAACCCTGTGGGGAAGAGACATTTTCTGTATAAGAATGAGAAAGAAAATGACAAACATTTTTCCCAACTCTGCACACATAATTAGTAATGGATGTGCGTATTGCTCATCTTCATGATTTTCTTGTATATGGAGTTGAAACGATGTCTAACTTCTTCCAAGAAAGCATCTTTACTGGCACTGGCCCTTACAAAGATGGGGACAGATTCTTTCCGCCTGTTTTCCTTGATATTCAACCAGAAGGCAATGCTAACAATGGGTGTAACTACTGACTACTTAAAGTCTATATATTAGCCTACTATCTCTGTCTGAGAGAGCTAAATATTTATAAAGTGGAGAAAACAATAATTTTCCATCAACAATATAGAGTATTTTGCTTCCCAAACTGTCCTTTTGTGATGATGCACTGTGCAGCGCTGTCTGCTTCCAAACGTCAGCCTAGAGAGATTGCTTTCGCGTAGCTGTCAACATTTTATTGAAAAGGTAATCTGGCATAATTGTAGAGGCTTGAAACAGCACCTGCTATAATTTTGCTCCAGACTTTGGGAAAACAGCTCCCCTTAAACAATAGCATAGCTGAAAAGCTTTGTAATCGAGAGTTGTGGGTTTTTTTCACACCCATGGCACTCATATGAATACAAACACACATGCAGGTTCCCTGAGACAGTTGGTGACTGAAACAACTGAGATGTGGTTCTTACAAGAGAAAAGTATGGCAAAAAAGAAAGCATTTTGAATTTTAGTGACAACCGTTATATAGAGAACACAGTACTTAAAAATATCTTAAATGCTGCTCCATCCTACAAAACATTTTTTCCCTCAGAAGCCAAGCTTAGCTCTTCACAATACATACTAAATGCCTTGAAAGTGTCCTAGAATCTTAAATCCTGCTCATTCTAGGATGATAACAGCTTTTTCAAAGGCTATCCATTTCTACTTGTCCCCTGTAACCATTGTATGTGATGGTGCCTCTTTTCTATGAACAGGGAGGGAAAAGAGATCATCTACCTAATTCACTAATTGAAGGACAGCCATTTTGTAAACAGCCATAGATACATTTAATTAGCTTCCCAGCTTTATTAGAAGGAAATACCCCATCATCCACAATGTTGTAGTCTTTAGTAAAAAACAATGTCTAGCATCAAAAATGATTTAGAGAAGTAAAAATAAGACTACTAATGAAGGCTGATCCTAGAGAAATCTGAAAACAAAACAAAGCAAAACAAAACAAAATTTGGCATACCTACAGACTGACTCCAACAGACATGATTAAAAGTTGCTTATAATTGTTACAGACTTACACGTTTCTTAGCATCTAAAGATGACTAGCTGCATAATGTTTGTTTGCATGAGCACAAATGTGAAACTATGTAGATTAATGATGTATATATGTAGGCATTGGCTAAAAAAAACCCTTAGATGAGTCATCTCGAACATGACTATTATAAATATCATTTCTTGCAGAGCTGGACATAAGCAGATTGCCTTTACAAATTAATGAAGGCATAAGTTTTCCATATTTTGCTTAGTTTGACATTGTAAATGTCTCAGTTGTAAGAGTAGAGAATAGAAGACTTTGCCACATCCATAGATAGATAAAATTTAATAAAAAAATAAATGCAATACTTTTTGTTTTGCTTTGGCTTTGGGTTTTTTGTTTTTTTCTGTTTTTTGAAACAGGGTTTTTCTTTGTAGTCCAGGTCTTATAGATCAGGCTGGTCTCAAACTCACAGAGAACTGCCTACCTCTGCCTTCTGAATGCTGGGATTAAAGACATGAGCCACCACCACCCAGTTCAATTACAGTTTTGAAGATTGTGTGCAACTAATTGCTTCATAAACAAATTTCTGGAAATAAATGGTAACAACAAGAGGTAACTAGAGCATATATTCTCATCTGTAAAATTGGACTAAATAGTCTGCCACATTCATCTCAGTTTTATGAGAAAATAAGTACAAAATACTTGGGAACCTATTCCGTGCAATAAAACACTAAGTGAACAGACCACTTGGTCAGCAGTCAAGAACTTACATAGCACAAGCTTTAGACTTTGCACAGAGCTCCTGTCTACTTCTCCCGGCATTGCAGAACACTTCCAAAGATATGTCACTACCTATATCCTCAACAAAGAACTGCAGAAAGATACGTGACTGGCCCAGGGTCTCACTTAGAACCATTGCTCAAATTTATCCTAACTTATTGGCAGATCTTTTCACGATAATTTGAGACCTAATAGAAAAAAAAATGCCAGCCCTTGGGAGATGATACTCCTGTGAATATTCATAAAGAACATGGGTGCGTGGAAGAGGGAAAATTCACACTCAGGCTCAAATTCCTATGTAAGACATACAAAGCTCAGTGATGTATAAAGTCCTTCTGTATACGTGTTGCTGTTATTGGTTAATGAATAAAAAAAACTGGCTTGGCCTGATAGGGTAGAACAGAGCTAGGTGGGGAAAACTAAACTGAATGCTGGGAGAAAGGAGGCAAAGACAGAGAGAAGCCATGGAGCTGCTGCTGGAGAAAGATGCACTGAAACTTTGCTGGTAGGCCATGACCACGTGGTGATGCACAGATTAATGAAATGATTTAAATTAAGATGTAAAAATTAGCCAATAAGAATTTAGAGCTAATAGGCCAAGCAGTGATTTAATTAATATAGTTTCTGTGTGATTATTTTGGGTCTGAGCTGCTGGGTGGCCGAGAAACAAACAAGCAGCTTCCTTATGACAGCTCAGCTCACACTCCACATAGCCCAAGGGTCAAACAAGGTACAAATTATTGCTCACTTAAAAGCTGTTTTAAGAGTTGAATGTATTACCTGGAAAGGCCTACCTATATTATAGAATGTGAGTAAACCTAAGATTAGTGCTTATCTCTATTCAATAAAGCAGACTGAGCCAGACTCAAAATAAGAAATGTAGACAAATCAACTAGTCTTCAATAAGGAAACATAAAAGCTTGGCTCACGTTTGCTCCCAGCCCCTTTCTCCAAACAGGATCTTGGATGGAGAAGGATTTCGAAGCCCAAAGAAGTGAGTTGTTCCCTGGGCAACTCAACTCTCAGACAAGGAACAAAACAAAATGAGAAACTAAAACATCAAAACCAGCGACCAGGAAATCAGCAGGTCAGGCAAACCACAATCATGCAGAATCCCTGCGGGCGTCTTTATAAGCTGTCAGAATGCAAAGCCAGGTGTCAAACAGAACAGCGCTCTGTAAACCCTACAGGCAAGACACTGGGACCTCTGCCAAGTAACACTGAAGGCCAATGGCGGCATGAGACTCAGAGGGAGCGGCTTCTCTTCAGGCATCTCTGTTTATGCTGGGGAGAAGGCCAGTAAAGGTTATACAGAACAGCTAATGATATTGCATGTTTGGGGTGAATGACGCACTTTTGATGTAACAGATACACATTGTGTCGTAATGTGAAATGATCTTCAGAGTTAGATATACCTGGGTCCGTATGCTAAATTAGTTGCATGCCTTTATAGCGGAGTCATGTAACTTAGAGCTTAAAGTCTGGCTCTACATAGTGTCTCATAGGTATGTATAAATGTAAACTGATTTGCATAGTGAAGGAGACCCACTGGCTATTGCATACTGCTGCACAAAAGAATGACCAAAGACAGCAAAGACTACTTCAAAACTAAGGTTGCTACATTGTTTCAGTCAAACACCAAAGAACGTGAGGAATTCTTGTGAGGACTCTCCTCCAAAGGGGCCCTAGCGTGTGTACCCAGAATCTTGTCACTTGAGTAGTTCTTTAGTTCTTCTATGGAACAATGGACTATCTGGTCAAAAGCGTGAACATCTGGCGATCCTAACTTCTGCTTATCGCCCTATTTTCTCATTCTTCAGCATCATTTTAAATTACTCCAAACATAACTCTTCTCCTACCAACAGGAAAATACCAATCTTTCCATATTTATTTGAGCAAGTTTGAACTTGGCAGAGATGATCAGCCTATCTCTAACAGAAGAGCTTCTAGTATTATTAAGTAAAATATAATGGCAGTCTCCTCCAAAGCATTAATGTTGACTTACTGAATTGAACTCGTTACTATCTCAAAAACAAAGGATGGAAGAGCTTGCTTATTTTGATTCTCCTTGGAGAAGAGGGAAATTCCCACACATGTGGTAAGTCTAATTTTATATTGTTATTGCTGATTCTAGAATATCCCCCAACATCCCTTGTGTTAAACCTGGTGGTCAGCCCACAGCATTACTAGGAGTATATGTAGAGTTTCTGGGATGGGTATGGCTGGGCTGATTTCAGGTCTCTCTGGCTGTGCCCTTGAAGAGGATGACAGGCTCCCCATCACTTCTCTATTTTCAGCATCCGAGGCATGTGGTTGGCAGCATTGCTCTGCCTCATGCTCCTTGCCATGAAGTCCCACCTTACCACAGGCACAGAGGAGTTGAGTTATTTGATCACGGACTATAACCCCCAAATAGTAAGCCAAAAAAATTTTCTTTTGTGGTACACATGCTAGGCAAGCATTTTAACCACTAAGTGCATCTCCAATGCTAAAATGAGCATTTTCTTTTTAAAAATTGATAAGCTCGGGTATTCACTACAGACCTGGAAAGCTGTCTAAAGCAAATAAACAAACAAAAAACCCATCACTCTACCATGCAATTTTGATGAAATGAAAAATCAAACACAAATCAAGCCAGCCAGATGGCTCAGTGGGTAAAAGTGACTGCTGCCAAGCCTGATGACCCGAGTTCAGTCCCTGGAACCCACAGAGTGAAAAGAAAGAATGGATTCTCACGAGTTGACTTCTGAGCTCTACACGGGGGGGGGGGGGGGGGGGAGAGGGAGAGGGAGACTCACAAGCCACAACAAAGGCTCACCTTCCCCTAAGTCACAAAATAAACAAATGAGTATTTTAAAATTGTTTAAAATTAAGCACAATTCCTCTTTTAAATTTCATCTCTTTAATAAATAATTGTTTTTCTACCCAATGCAAAGTTAAAGTAAGCTGAACAAGACACACTTAGATTCAGTATGGCATCCTCTGCATTCTGTAATCTTAGAAGCTTGCATCCAGCAGCAATGATGGGCAGTATCTCCAGGCAACCTGACAACCAGCTGACACTGAATGGTTAGAGCATCCAGAACATGAAGAAACACACCAAGGAACTTGGAAGGAAAAAAAAACTGTTCAGGAAAAGTTCTACTAAAACATGGATTTCTATGCTTGTGGTAGCTCTTACATCATCCTCACAAGCTGGCAAATGCAGGGGTCTTCCGGGTCATACCAATTAAAATAGAATCATATACAACCTACCATAACAGGTCTTGAGAATACCAATGCAGCGAAACTAACGGTTCATTGTGGAAAGGTATAAGATAACAGAGGAAAGGCACAGGTGAACAGAATTAAAATAGAGTAGCTATAGGAAGCAGCCAGAATAGCTTTCAGTAGAGAAATAAACACAGGTGCATCCAAACAAAGGAGTATTATTATTCCATGCTAAAAATTAAATGAGGTATTAAGCCATTAAATAATATGAAAAAAATTTAAGAATATCCTGGAGCAAAAGACGACAATCAGAAAGACTTTCTGCTGTGCAGTCTCTATATATGGCATTCCGCAGAATGTAAATCCATGGAGACAGTAAATGTCCAGGAGTAGCAGAGGCCAGAGCAGACACAGAGGATTTTTAGGGTAAGGAAAAGTAGTATTAAACTTTCTAAAAAATTTAAAAAAAATGCTTTTCTGAAACAGATTATTTTACTGATGACATGATAGACTCCTCCCCCAAAAAAACGGGTTATGAAGATTATTAGGAATGTTTTAAGACATTAAAGGATAGTTAAATAATTGTAAAGCTTGGTCACTAATAATAGTCTTCAAATGCCTAACCAAACGTACACGCCTGTCAGTGTTTGTCTCGGGTTTGCACAGTCCCATCAGCACATGGTATATAAGCATCCATGAACACCATGAAACATGCATCTCGTCACTGTTCTACACAGCATATTCAACTGGCCTTTTGCTTATTGGAAATACATCTTTAGAAAATCCTCAGGCCACAGTTTCATAGAACTAACTAGTTTTTTATGCCAGTTGTGACTGTAAAATTAACTACTCAAAGTAGGAGCACCATTTTAAAATTCAAAGGCAGAGCAATTTTCACAGACGTGCTTAATATTCTTTCATATGATGATCATCTCCTTACACAAAGTAAATAGATACACAAAGGAAACATTTTTGAAAACTAGGTACACTCCTTCAAAGAAAGTTTCATTACATTTCTGAAACCTTGGTTCAGGTTCATGAGAATTTAAAAGAATCTGTTTTTTCAGTCTTTGAATTTAAATCGTTGGAAGGCAAGAATGAAAAGGAACTCAGACTTTAACTGTTTACAAAAGCTAGTATTATACTGTTCAGTGAGCAAATGGAAAGGGGGAATAAGATGGGCAATGATTAAATCCTTTCTAATACTCCAGGAAGAAAATGAACAAAAGGATGATGTGGGCTTCCCCTCTATATGCTGTGAATATCATTGGTTAATAAAGGAATTGCTTTGGGCCTATAGTAGAGCTATAGGGGAACAGAGCTAGGTGGGGAAACCAAACAGAATGCTGGGAGAAAGGAGGTGGAGTCAGAAAGAAGCCATGTAGCCCCACAGATGTTGGAACTTTAGCTGTGTGTGGCCATACACAGATGAAGAGAAATGAGTTAAATTAATATGTAAGAGTTAGCCAATAAGAAGCTAGAGCTAATGGGCCAAGCAATGATTTAATTAATACAGTTTCTGTGTGATTATTTCAGTTCTGGGTGGCCGGGACAAACAAGTGGCTCCTTGCAACAATGTGTACTGACACACATGTGGTATATACTCACAAAGACACACACACACACACACACAAATGCACAGAAAGAGATAAATAAAAATAAAATCAATTTTTAAGAAAAATAAAAATGAATAAAAAGCAATGTAAGTCACTAAACACAGAGCTATTAAAAGTCACAGAGTCAAAGATGTCTAAGTTCTAATCATGAGTTGGTTACACACTGGTTATCTAACCTTGCATAAATAATGAAAAGATTAGAACACTCATTTTCTCAGCAGAAAGACAAAGGCTATACCACTGTGTGGTTTTTAGAAAGATCAGCTGAGATAATAATCTAAGTGGGGACCTTGCACATATTAGCAGCTGAGTAAATATGAAGTTCTTAGTACTTGACTAGCAACTCTATAGTATGAACGAATTTAGTATTTCCCTCTCATACAGTTTTCAGGAAATTTATATACATTCTTAAGTTATGTGTGCACATAGGGTTGAACATGTATATGACTTATTTGCTGATAAGGCTTTTAAGTCAGAAGGACCTACTGTAACATCACATTAGCTCTTGGGTATGTAAGTGACCTATATTTTGAAGCTTCAGTATGTCAAAGGTAAGAGTGATAAAACAATGAATTCCTAGAATTGAGATGATTCACAGCAAATGACATAATACATAACAAGTGTATAGAGAAAACTGGCAACTTCTAGCTGTCACTATTTCATATAATATTCAATATATCAGAATGTGTGCACAGGTATGCATGCAATACATATGCATATATACACATATATGTATATATTTTATTTATTTATTTATTAAAGATTTCTGCCTCCTCCCCGCCACCGCCTCCCATTTCCCTCCCCCTCCCCCAATCAAGTCCCCCTCCCTCGTTAGCCCAAAGAGCAATCAGGGTTCCCTGCCCTGTGGGAAGTCCAAGGACCACCCATCTCCATCCAGGTCTAGTAAGGTGATCATCTAAACTGCCTAGGCTCCCACAAAGTCAGTTTGTGCAGTAGGATCAAAAACCCATTGCCATTGTTCTTGAGTTCTCAGTAGTCCTCATTGTCCACTATGTTCGGCGAGTCCAGTTTTATCCCATGTGTTTTCAGACCCAGGCCAGCTGGCCTTGGTGAGTTCCCGATAGAACATCCCCATTGTCTCAGTGTGTGGGTGCACCCCTTGCGGTCCTGAGTTCCTTGCTCGTGCTCTCTCTCCTTCTGCTCCTGATTTGGACCTTGAGATTTCGGTCCGGTGCTCCAATGTGGGTCTCTGTTTCTGTCTCCTTTCATCACCTGATGAAGGTTAATATTCAGGAGGATGCCTATATGTTTTTCTTTGGGTTCACCTTCTTATTTAGCTTTTCTAGGATCATGAATTATAGGCTCAATGTCCTTTATTTATGGCTAAAAACCAAATATGAGTGAGTACATCCCATATGCATGTGTTTTATAGAGTTAGTCAGAAATTTCAGAGTATGACAGTCTAAAACAAAATTGAGTCCCAATTTTAGGAAAATGGTAAATCCTCTAAAAAGAATTTAAGATTTGTTCTGATCTTTTTTCTTCTTTGTTATTCTTCATGCCCTCTCCCATGCTTCCTGTTTCCATTTGGCTGGCTCCCTTCCTTCCTCCAGGTAGCTCCTCCCTCTCCTTTAATGTGACAAGTATCATCTTTTCTTTCCATTCTCCCTTCCCTTAATTTGTTGGTTGTTTTCAACCAACAAATACTATGTAACATGGTTGTGTCTCTGTCAAGATTGTATTATAATTTTTTCATGATGGTTAGCAATCATCTGACAGGAAGCATATTAAGAGAGGAAGGGTTTGTTTAGCTCACAGTTAAAAGTACAGTACATCATAACAAAGGCAGCTTGGTGGGAAGAGTCTGAGGTCACAGGCCACAGGTCACTTCCTCACTCAAGAAGCAGAGAAGGGAGAACAATGATACCTGATTGCATTTTCCTTTTTACTTAGTCTGTGGTGCCGGCCCATGAGATATACCTTCCACATCCAGAGTGGGTTTTCCCTGTTCTAAAAATGCCTAATGTATCCACCCAGAAGTGTGTCTCCATGGTGATTTTAAGTCCAGTCAAATTGGTACTGAAGACTAACAGTCACAGACTAGCCAAATTATTTGAGAAAAATATTGGTCTATTAAATGATTCACGTTTTATGGCCCAACCTTTTGACAGCATGATTTTTGTTAAGTGATTCACACCATCTCCACTAGGTGACCTCTCACGTTCTTGTCCTCCAAAGCAGAGGAGTAAGCGACTGGAGAGCAAAAGTACCTGCCAAGTACCTTTTTGACATTTACTTTCGTGACCTATGCGTCACTGAACTTTTAGCCACCAAATCTCCATTTGTCTATTTAACTTCAAAATATATTTTCTCTTTGACCACGACTATGCTCTTAAAGAAAGACTTTTTAATCTAGAGAAATAAAATAGCACAGAATCTGGGCTAAAATAAATCATAAAACTCAGGGAAAAAATCATGATTCATACTTATACCACAAAAAACACTGCCAATTTTGCACATTCTAGCAAACTTATTTACAAATCATTATGTCATTCGTTGACTTAGTATTATTTTCCACCGAAGATGACTCTAATTGGTTCTTTTTAATTCACTCAATTATTAGCTTGTAGTTGTCTGCATTATTTAAATAAAATCTTTTTTTTTTTTTTGGTTTTTCGAGACAGGGTTTCTCTGTGGTTTTGGAGCCTGTCCTGGAACTAGCTCTTGTAGACCAGGCTGGTCTCGAACTCACAGAGATCCGCCTGCCTCTGCCTCCCGAGTGCTGGGATTAAAGGCATGCGCCACCACCGCTCGGCTAAATAAAATCTTTCTATTCTGTTGTTCCTAATGTACCACTACTAAACAAAAAAGGAAAAGTACAATAACCCTTCTAAATATATTTTCACACATCAATTTTCTTCTAGCTAAAATTCCTCAAATTCAAGTCACTACATCCAAACTCATGAATATTTTGACATATATAGTTTGCCAAATTGCCTTCTAGAAAGCCCAAGTGAATCAGAATAGCTGCCAGCAGATTCAAAAGAATACTCATTTTATCAACAAATGATGTCGGAATTCTTCTCAACATTCTATGCACTCTGTTAATGGGACTAACTTGAAACACCAAGTCTCCAACCAGTATTCGGGTATTTTTACATAATGGATGTCCTTTTACTTATGAAAATAAAATGCAATCACACTGTAACTCACTTTGTAGCATCTAGTCATTTTGTCCGAGAAAGAAAAGGCATCTTTTTTTTTTTTTTTAAGGAAAGGCATCCTTGAAAGAACGTGGGGGATGTAGAGTGCTTGGCTAGGATGCACAGAGTCCTGAATTGGTCCCACTACTCCACATAAAACAAGGATGGTGATGTGTGTGCCATAATCTTAGTACTCTAGATGTGATGGTGGATTAGAAGTTCAAAGCTGCCCTTGGTTGCATGGAATTCAAAGCCAAGCTAGGATGCATGAAACCCTGAAGAAGGGGAAAGCAGGGAAGGAGGAAAGGGGTAGAGAAGGAAGGAAGGAGGGAAACAGTGAGGGAGGGGAGGAAATAAGAAAGAAATGGGTGGGAGGGATGGAGACAGAGAAAAAGAAAAGGGAGGGAAAGGGTTGTTTGTTGGAGGACACCATTTGTTTCGTTTCCAGCTATTCAGCCTGGCAAAGTTCTGGTGTCTGTCTCTGGTGTGGCTACATGACTTCTCCCTGACTCCACCCTTCTCTCTCCCAGCATTCAGTTCAGTTTTCCCTGCCTAGCTCTGTTCTACCCTATCAGGTCAAGCCAGTTTCTTTCTTAACCAATGGTATTCACAGCATACAGAGGGGAATCCCACAGCAGATGTTTGGAATTCTGGAGTTATTGTTACTGTGAGGTACATACAGAATATCAGGAACTATTAAGGTATTTCTGCAAGTGGCCCAGATGGGGTAGCCTTATCATAAATATTTAATGTCTGACATTCATTAAAAGGCTAGGGGTGACATTGGACAGAGGACTGGTCTCCAAAATACATAAAGAACTCAAGAAACTAGATATCAAAGTACCAAATAATTCAATTAAAAAATAGGGTACATATCTAAACAGAGAATTTACAACTGAAGAATTGTAAATGGCGAAAAGACACCTAAGGAATTGCTCACCATACTTAGCCATCAGGGAAATGCAAATCAAAACAACTCTGAGATTCCATCTTACACTAGTCAGAATGGCTAAGATCCAAAACACCAAAGACAGCTTATGCTGGAGAGGATGTGGAGTAAGGGGAACACACATTACTGGTGGGAATGCAAACTTGTACAGCCATTCTGGAAATCAGTATGACAGTTTCTCAGAAAATTGGGAATCAATCTACTTCAAGACCCAGCAATACCACTCTTGGGCATACACCCAAAGGATGCACACTCATACCACAAGGAAATTTGCTCGACTGTGTTCAAAGCAGCATTATTCATAATAGCCAGAACCTGAAAACAAACTAGGTATCCCTCAACCGAAGAATGGATAAAGAAAATGTGGTACATTTGCACAATAATGGATGCCAGCTTTCCCTCAGTATGGGTTAGACATATCAACAGACGTACTACGTGACTCAAGAACAAGGTATGCTTTTACATACACTTTGGATTGACTAAACATTAATTTAAAATTAATTTAACTAAATTTCTTTGAGGCCTCCCACTAATTACTTGCAACTTGAAAGATAATTGGGCCTGCTCTGAGGCCCTGATTCAGTACTTGTAAAATCTCAGTCTGAGTAAGAATCATTCCAAGAATTCAAAGAATGTTGCCTTCCTGTGTCTACCCCTCAGGGTCCTAGTCCTGCATGTTTCACGTAGAAGTAAATTCTGCACAACCTTGCTTTTGTTCACTTCCTGTCCTTATCACAAGGAGGCATACTGCACTGCTGAATATCTAATCCCCCAGGGCAAACAGTTGTGTGTTAAAGGTCTACAAAGACGGAAACAGCTAGGACTTCATCCCGGCTTCTGTCTTTGCTCTTCAAATGTTCACTTACAGCCTCAAAAATGCTTACAATTAAATTAAGACTTGGCCAGCACACCAATATTCAATGAGGACCTATAGCACCTGTTATTTATGATTGTCCCACTTTTTTGTTTTGTTTTTGTTTTGTTGTTATTGTTTTTCAAGATAGGGTTTCACTGACTGTCCTGGATCTCACTGGCCTTGAACTCAGAGATCTGCCTGCCTCTTTTTAAAGGCAGGTGCCACCACCACCCAGCGTACATTTTTTTTACTTAAGAGTAATTTTAGCTTATAAAAGCATTTCTAAATTCACTAAATTCATCAACATTACTTCGAGCTTGAGAGATAAACACCCATACTTTCCCTCATCTTCAATTCCTTTTTATTTTTAAAATCTACTTTATGACCTTCCTGGGCTATCTAAATATTGTTAAATATTTTGAAAGGGAAAAAATTCAAGCAAACAGGATTTTCTTGAAATTGAAGAGTTGGCATTTGTTTGTTGTATGTGGAGGAGTGGGATTGTGTGTGTGCCACAGCACATGTGTGTTTGAAGGAGTCACTCCTCTCCTTCCGTCCATCCTCTATGTAGATCCCATGGACCGAATTCTAGCCCTTGGACTTGACGGCAAGCACCACTCCTCGCTGAACCGCCTCACCCACCAGCCGTCTCGCAAAGCTTTAGTACTCAATCCTAGTACTTCTTTTTCATAAGAGCAAACAGCAGCTTAGCTCAGGTGAACTTTTAAACTGACACACACATAAAAAAAAACTTTTCTAAATCTAATATTTGCAAGGTGAATGAAACATTTGTTTCATCGTTACAGGTGTCTGTCACTTAAGTGCATGGTTTTGCCCTAGCAATATTTTAAAGTAAAAATAATAGTCAAAGAAAACTATGTAAAAAAAAGAGCTAAGCGAAAGTTGCTGAAATGTTGGTCAACTCCAGAGACACATAAAGAAAATAAATGTAACCATCACAGCTCTAACCTTGTGAAAAAACCAGCCGAGGAAAGCTTCCCAGCTAAATTGATAGCCAGAAAGATCTCCTTCTGGCTGGATATAAAGCAGCGTTTTGCATCAGCACCATGCATATATGTAGGAAATCTGATTTGCCCTCCCTGAAGCAGCACAAATCTACATTTCATGAATGACAACTGCTTTTTGTTTCATACTCTGTAAAATTATGCAAACCTTGAATTCAATTTTGGAAATGGTTTGGTAGGACAACAGTTTTGGGCATATGTTAAAAGAGGCCTTAAAAAATAGTAAGAATAAAATGGACTTACTTCCAATACCTACCTTAAAATTAATTTAATTATTCTCCTAAGAAATAAAGTTATTTCTCCTTAATTTGTATTTGTGTATCTTTCTCTTGTCTTCTGCACCCTCACAACTCAAAGGCTAATCTTTTTGAGAGTTTGTCATCACTTTTTTAATTGTAGTCAAATCACCACAACCAGTAAAGATGAAACAACAGCTCTCAATTTGTATATTAACACATTCTACAGCTAATAAAAAGAGTGAAACAAGATAAAGAATGTCCGATTGGCTGGACAACTTTGTATTTCTTTATCCCGAAGTTTGAATGAGCATTGAAAATCGTCTGCCCCATAGCCTGATGCATGGGAAAGGAAATAAATGTCAGAAAGAAAGAATCATGATGGACATGGGGTCAGACAGCGGTCAGCATCAGAGTGTCCTAAGCACAGCTCTCCTGACTTAGTTGAACCTTTGCTATGCCTACCATCCCCAGACAGGCAAATAGCAGCAGCAAAGAAGAATGCTATGGGAGTTTACTTCTAAATGCTCTGTTATTCAGTTAGCTTTTCCTTAAACTTTAATAAATCAAACTTCAGCTCCTATAATCTGGTTTCAGTGCAGAAATTATTCTTCCAACATTAAAATCATTATTTTAGCAATAATAATGTTAGGTAGCTAGACAGAGATTAGCCGATGTGGAGACAATTGAGAGTGGACCCCTTCCTCCCGGAGGACTTTGGCCGCTAGCTCCTGCTTTATTGGTAACACGAGAAAGAGAAACTATGTAACAACCCTTGCTAGGATTTAAAATATCACATGAAAAAGTAGAGGTGTACGGATTTTGCAGAGGCCCATCACTAGACAGCTGTTTCCTCCTGGTCAAAGAGTAGACTCCAAGGTCTACCTCTGGCCCTGAATGGAGCCGTGAGTTCTTGAGCTGCCCTATGATTAGAACATTGCATACTGTGCTCTATATCCCTCCGCTAAGACTTAATCCAACTCTTGATGTGTCAGTCATCTGGCCAGGGGGCTCCCCTCTCAGGAAAATGAATTCCCACAAACACATGCGAGGAGACAGGCACAATGATGCAATTATTACAGCTCTTCACTGCTAAGTCTGGCCCCAATTCCAAGTACTTATGCAAAAATATAACTTTTCCTTTCCTCTTCCCTATCTCTTTTTTGGGTGTTGGTCAAACTCCTTAGTATGTTTTCCTTGATACTCAGGACATTCTGTCTTTCTCTCACACTCCCCACCCCACCCCTTCTACCATGCAGCTACTCGCCAACCCCCATTGCTGAAGATAGCAGCTTGCTTGGACCTCAATGAAAAGGGGTTTGATTTCTTTCTTCTTCTTCTCCATCTCCCTTGTCACATCAGCGGCCAAGATTTGTAGCTTGCCTGCGCTCTTATTGTTCTCTCAAAGTCCAAAAGAATGCCCTCAAGTTTCCTCCGGAGTCTGCTTTTAAGTTCTTTTATTAATGAGACTAAAATCTCACACGAAGGAATCTTAGCTCCCTGGAGACAATATTTCATGACTACAAAAGTTCAGCCTGAATACATATTTTCTTAATTCTATGTAACAATTTAAATTTTTTTTCTGAAAATTTCATTCAACTAGCTCCCAAGGGAAGGGGAATGAAATTTTAGGACACATTTACACATGGGCTGAGCCCCACTCCTCTCCTAAACCAGTCATGCTAGAATCTTATGGCTAGAGAAAGGGGTACAAAGGGGACAGGAAGGGGGAAGTATGCATACTTTGAACATTTCTGAGAGAATTTTCATCACCCTGTAATTGAGAACCACCCATGACTTTCTTCAGAATGAAGAAAGAGAAAAACACAGTTAAAGAAAAAGTTCTTCCAGGCAAATATAAAACCACAGCCTAGTCGATGGTGGGTTTATGATGAGAGCCGTATAGCGAGGTCTCTAACTGCATAGTGAGCACTGCGCTCATAGCGCTCTAGGTATTGTAAGAGGTGCTGAGGAACAGCTTTGTTTAAAAAGGATTGGCCTCTCACAGGAAGCCATGAAGTGCCCGGAATCAGCTGAAAGCCAGGTAAGAGTATCCAGGATGCTAGGCTGCATCCTGAAGGCGCAAGCCAGTTTGGAGCAGACCTAGGCAAGAACTACATAATTATCTCTGCCCCTTACTCCTTGCCCCAGTCCTACCCTGATTTACTCTAAAGATCTTGTCAATTCCCTGTAGACACATTGAGGCCACTGAATTCTTTCTTCAGGTCTTCCCAGTGTGGCCACACTTATTAAATCCCCCCCTCATTTCATGGCCACTCGTGGTTTTGATTGGCAGGAGGGCACAGGTGGTGAAGCTTAGACTATTAGAGCTGCCGAAGTTGGGGCTTTTGACCTACATCTACGATGGAGCAGTGCAGAGGAAGAAGTGGTCCTAGCACTCAATGAGCTTGGAAAGTCAAATCAGGTGCCACAGGAACAAACTATGAAGAGCTGTGGACTGGGCTGTCCCTCCCAGATTTTTATAAAACCCTAACTTGCCTCGTGGATGGTATTTGGAAATGAAGCCTCAGTAGGTAGTAGCTCTAGATGTGGCCGTCATGATGGAGGAGTGCCTTTACATATGAAAAAAAAATAGAGAGTATGTATCCTTTCTCTTTCTCCACTGTGTGAGGCCATATAAGAAAGCAGCCATCTGCAAATCAGTGAAGGTTCAAGACAGAGAGACAGACAGCATTTTGCTTGCTTTAGATCTTGGACCTCCCAGCCTCCAGAGCCACAATTCCTTTTGTTTAAAATGCCTATTTTGCTCTGCCTCATTTATGATGGATGAAGCTAATATATAATAAAAATAAAAAGAATGCGAAATGGGGTGTCAGAGGCCTGTCTATGAGTCACGGGGTACTCTGTGACCCAACAACTGAGAGAGAGTTTCCTTTGGAATGTCCCATGCCATCTCTCTATTTGACTTGGTAAAAATCAATCACCAAACAATGTCCACCCCTTCAGAGACTTCCTCTCTTCCTTCTTACAATTAAAAGCCTCCTGACCTAACAAACAGGACCCTCAAGTCACCTGCTTGAGTTAGCATCTGCCGTGTAGAGTATACTTAAATTTCTCAATGTTAATAAATACGCACTTTCCTTACTGCTCCACTGTCTCTCCCGCTGTTATCTGAGACATACAGAATCTGGTCATCATATCACATGGTAAGAGACAATGAGTCCCCCTCCAGTCATAAAGCTATGTAAGATAACACCATGTTCTGTGTGAAAAGGGCAAAAGAGCCTGGAATACCATCAACGGGCAGCCTTTAAACTGCAACGAGGGTTTCGCTCACGTGTGGCTCTACTCGGCTATGAGGGCCGATGAAAACACATCCACATAAGGAACGGAGATGAATCGTGTAGGGGCTCCAGCCTTTTGGCCTTTTCCAGAAATGGTGCCTTTCCACTGTGTCATGGGACGGGAGGGGAAGGCACAATCCTATCTATGAGGACTCCACTTTTGTAATCTAAGAACCCCCCAAAGACCCCACTTTCTCCTACTGTCACTTTTGTAGTTAGGATTTTAACTTACAAACACAGGGTGACCAAGCTTTTAGAGCACTGGTAAGCTGAACTCACCCATAACTTAATTCTGAGGGGTCAGACTGGCTCCAATATGAAATCCAAGGCTTGCTGGTTGAGTGCTACAGAGAGCACAGGGTGATCGGATTCACCTCCCTGGAGAAATTTAGGTTGCTATGGACTTTGCCAGAGGCCCCCAGCTGGAAGTCACACTATTCCTTCTTAATAATATGCCTTGACCTGGGCCAAGTTGACAATATTCTTTCTGTAAAGTGAAAACGCTCACAGGGCAACACTAATCTGTATGCGCGTGGCAATTCAAGGAACAAATCATTGCAGCTTGATTATAATTGCAAAGCTATTCTTTACAAAAGTTTTTTTTTTCTTTTTTGTAAATGTATTTTTAAAAGAAAAGCCATGGCATGAGTGTCTCCCCTTGTACTTTAAGGCTTCCTCCATCTAGAGACTCCAACAGTCGCGGGAGCTGTTTCTCCCATGTTTTGCTAGTTCCAGATGCGTAGTATAGCTTTGAGAATTTCAACAGAAGTGTGTTTCAGAACCCCAGTTATATGGGAAAGGACGAAGCTTCGATGGCAGTGTGGTGATTCAGGTCCATAGTCTCAACATCTGAGAGGTGGAGGGAGGAGGATCAGGAGTTCAAGGTCATCCTCAGCTACTCTCAAGTCAGCCTGAATATTGAGACCTTGCCTTCCCCCATAAAAAATGAGTAAGAAAATGGGTGTCTTTTAGTTCTGAGAGTGAGCTGTATCACTCTGAGGAAAAAGTTTAGTCACTGAGAAGTTGCTAGGAGGTAACCAGTCATCAAGATGGCTAGAGACACAACATTATTTACAATTGAACAGTGTTTTCAAATGTTATGCCATTTTAACATGCATTAGGACATAGACGTGGTGGACCAGCATCCAGGAGGTTAAACAAAGAGGATTCTGAAGGAGAAACTAGAATCTGGCTATGTAGCAAAACCAGCAAAATTTAATACTACCTTTACAATTATATAATAATTATAACCATTCTACTTACTTTTTCCCAGGCATGCAAAAAAGTCCATTTTATTGATAAATAATTGTATTATCACACAGACTATCCTTCTTCTTAAAGACAAATCCAACTCACCACATGCCTATAACTATAAACTTTATTGTAATAAATTTGTCTAAAGGCCTGTGAGATGGCTTGGCAGGTTAAGGCACCCACTACCAAACTGGACATGACTTGAGTTGAACCCCACCGATCTATACGATGGAAATACAGAACCAGTTCCTCAAGTTGCCCTCTGACTTCCACATACACTCATTCATGCTGGGGTGGTCCACTCTACCCACTCCCCAGACTCGCCCCCACAAAAAAACCCCACATACAATAAACAAACAAATAAATAAATGCAATCTTTTACAAAAGAAAATTTACCCAAAGTAAATCAGCTAGTAATTGACAGAGCCGACGCTAGCACACGCCTTCCGTTTTTCTGCCTATTCCACAGCTCTGACTTTTCACAGAGGGGAGAACCAGGCACAAGGGAAATGCTATACAGCATTCCCAAGTCATGATGCTTCGTTTTGATTGTCAACTTCGACTGAACAATGCCTAGTGCATTGGTGAGGCACGAGAGTGTTTCCAGGAAAAAGGACAGAGGGGACAAGACCTAACCTGAAAGTGAGTGACAACATCCCATGGCCAGGGATCCTGAACTAAACTTCAAGGAAGAACAGAGGAAACCAGCTGAGCACCGGCCTATGCAGCTCTCACTCAGTCTCTTGACCTGTCCATCATTAGCAAGAAGCCCTGAAGCCGGGCGGTGGTGGCGCACGCCTTTAATCCCAGCACTTGGGAGGCAGAGGCAGGCGGATCTCTGTGAGTTCGAGACCAGCCTGGTCTACAAAAGCTAGTTCCAGGACAGGCTCCAAAACCACAGAGAAACCCTGTCTCGAAAA